>CM071932.1:51990279-52199159 GCA_016081115.2 Rehmannia glutinosa
ACTGCCTGAACATTCTACACATCTGCAAAGAAAAAGCAAAAGCCAGAGCAGCTGAGGAAGCAGAAGCTCTCGAGTTAGCCAAGACATGCACGCTCACCGGAACTCTAGAACACACTCACTCTCATCTTGATGTGTTCTCAGAGAGTGATGAAGATATGGAACCTGTTGCTGCAACAGAGAAGTCAGAGATGCAGCAAGCTCTAAGGGAATCCATGATTATGAATGAGCAATCAATCTTCGAAGGACCAGGAGAGTCCTCACAATCTCTCCGGAGATGTACCCCATCGGGAGTAGTGCAAATGTGATTGCCACAACCATAGCCGCAACTACATCCCGGTTGTTTCGAAGATGGGTCCAGGGGACTTGCGATGAGATCGGGAATTTGGGCACCCAAGTTGAGCCAACCCCTCATCGAAGGTGTTTTACCACCGCCCCCACTACCGAAAGAGCACTCAACGGAAGCAGCCGTCTGGAGAAGAGTGACCCCATCGTCAGTCACTCAGCTGGTGTGCCAACTGAGGGGGAAACTCACTCCACTGCAGCAGGGTCGGAGGATGATGTAGACGGCTTCACAATGAAGAAAGGAGGCGAAGTGGAAAAAGAAAAAAAACCACAACAGACTGACATTGACGAAGCTCGGACAGTTGAGTTTGTCCTAGCTGAAGTGTCAACTGCTTTGCAGGCTGAGGACGCTGCTATTGCAGTCGAGGCACAGGTTGGAAATGCCCCGGGAGTTAACACTCTGGGCACTGAAAGCACAATCCAAGGGGTTGAGACTCCTATGGATGCCACTGTTGAAGACCCTAAGACAACCGCGTCTATCGAAGGGGATGTAGAAGGCCTCACTGCAGTTGAGACTGCTGGAGGTGTTGAAGGCCAAGGGAGGTTGAGACTTCCCTGGGTAAAGCCGAAGAAGTCCAGAACATCCCTCCTGTTAACATTGTTGAATCTGAGAAGGAGATTAGTGCTCTTCATGACTCCCAGGATAATCCTGACATATCCTTTCTGGGATCTGAACGAAGCTGAGTCCACACCTGTTGCTCATCAAAAGGACCCAACAGAGGATGTTCTCCCGCAAATGAGTCAGTCGAGTTTCAAAGTTGCTCGTCAAATATTCAACTTCGATGATGAACCAATCCCCCAAGTTTCATCATCTTCCGATGACGCTAATTCATTTAGAAAAATCTACTGAGGCCAAGAAATCAAAGCATAAGACAAACGAGGCTCGGTCAACCAACCTACTCAACAAGGCCCGGTGGGAACCGAGTCTTCTCGCAGCTCCCATAGTCATAGATATACCGACTCCACCAAGTTCATCAAAGGCACAAACTGAAATTGCAATCCCTTATGTGCGAGATGATACTTTTGAACAATTATTTCCCTTTTCACTTGAGCTGTCAGAGCTAGAGGAGGAGACAGCTAAAGAAATAAAATACACGATTCGAGAAGATCCAAATCATCCCTACCGACTCCATTGTGCAAGCAGACTTTAATTTCGATGCTGAATGGCCACTAGCTAAATCTGGTGTGACAGCTGAGATCCGTGAAGTCTTCAAGAAAATATGTGGAGAGATTAAGAAGATCGAATGGCACCAGGCCTCATTAGATATGCGTCTGGACAATAGAGATGCAACCCTCACACCATACTTACGAGGGATTGTGGTACGGATCAGGTAATGGTGTTAGCAGCAGAGTGCAATGCGATACAAACAAGTTAGATATTTCAAGGCATTGTACAACAAGATGCTGGTTTGGAGTATTGACAATGCTGATATGAAGCAGAGGATGTAGGCCTATATGGAGAGGTTGCATGCCTCCCATACAACTGAAATGGAGTTACTGCGTGAATTTCATCGAAAAGAAATTCTGCGTGTTGAGGAGAACATGAATACAAAATTCAGCCTTCTCATGGCTGAAATGAAACTGGTGGCAGCTGAATCAAAAGCCACTCGCTCAAAATTTCGCACAGCGCATGCCGCAGCAGGCTCAAGCGAACTCGGCTCTCGGCCCGACCGACTTCATGCTCGCAGAATGTTCCCTGGGGTTCCTCTCTCCTTTGATGATGCCAAAAAGGGGAAGAGGAATACCCGAGGAAATTGAAGGAAGAAACAATTTGAGAAGCAAAAGGAAGAAGCGATTGTTGAGAAGAAGAAGGAAAAGTCATTGAGGGGGAAAAGTCAAAAGATTTGACACTAATGATTGCTAAAACCCTCAAAGAAAGTCATGTCACACCTCAATACTCAAAGAAACTTCCAAAGAATCTCTCTGCCGATCGAACACTGTTGTGCCTATGTCAGAGAAAAGAAAGATAGTAATAGCAAATCAGTTAGAGTTCGATAAAAAGACGGATGCCCGTGTTGAAGCAGTGATGAAACAATTCGGCGGCATTCTGGCAGGGAAGGATCAAGATGTTATTCCAGATGACGGAGATGAGCCAAGATCGGTTGAAGAATTTAAAACGCTCGAATCCGAAGGTTACTTCAAGAACATGTCTATAGCCCAAGCCTGGGATCTGTACTGGGAGAAGGGTCTTAAGTTGTGCGAGGAAGCTAATAGGCAGCAGACTACCAGCATCAAATCAGCTGGAAAACAGAAGACTCATGTACAGTATACACCCAGAGGAGGAGGAAGAAGTGGTGGAGGAAGAGGTTTTCAACCTAGAACTCTACTCAAAAATATTGAATATGTAGATCCAGGCAAGAAGGGAAGGATCTACTGAGCTGGGTACGATGAAGTAGTGAATCTGGAAGTAGCCAGAAAGAATGTTGATTATGTGAAAAGAATAGAAGAGGAAAATAGAAGACAAGATCAACTATGGCAAGAAAGGAAGCGAAAAGACGATGCTGCGAAGAGAGCTTATGAAAAGAAGAATGTAGCTGAAGATTAAAGAAAAAGAAAGAGAGCTGATGATGATAGAGCTGAAGAGGAAAGAAGGAGGCAGCGAAGGCGATGAAGTGTTGCTGCTAACCCTTCATATATTTTACTCGTGTAAATACATTTATGTGTAAGTCATTTGTACATTCAATAAAGTGTGTTTGTATTTTCTCTCTTTGTATCTTAGCATAGATGCTTGTAAATTCCTTAGATATGATTATGCTCTGATACACTTTGTAAACAACTGTGTAAAGGACAAGAATGATATGATCAATAAAATTATTGATTCAACGCATACATTCTTTGTTTCTGCATTGCCTGTATGTATCTATGTTGTTTACATTTTGTTTAATGTTTTTAAGTTTTGGCATCATCAAAAAGGGGGAAATTGTTGGGAAATTATTTTGTAGATTTTGATGAATGCCATGTAAAACTTAGATTAGAATGTTGGCACCCCATTTTCCTTGTAATTCTCATTGTAATAGATAGGGCTAAATGAGTTGAATCAAGTCAGCTACACCTGGAAATACAAGAAGTCAACTGAAGAAGTGAAGTGAAGACTCCGTTGAGGAATAGCTGAGTATGGCCAAGATAGAGGACCAAGGACTCGACTGAAGACGTAACAGCTGAGGGAGAGCTGTGTGAAGAGTCAGTTAAGTCAACTCAAGAAGCCATGTCACAAGTTGAAGTGACAGATGAGTCTTTCAATGATTGGAGCAGACTCAAGTCACCTGGGGAAAAAGGCACCAAAAAGAGGAGTTAATCGAAAAGAATCTGTTGCCTGTCAAGAACATTACTTAAACAAGTAATACACCCATGCTTGCCAGTCTTAAAGTGCTCGATCCCGAGGAAGCGTGCAAAAGGAATAAACCAATGGGAAGCACTGCACCTCGTGTCAGAACCTGAAAAGCTGGACATTCATTTAATACGAGGAAAGGTCTACATCTCAAGAATGAAGACCAAGAAAACACAAGCCAACGAACACAAGTGACTTTTGAAAATCAGCCTATCTCTTCAACGGACAGATTTTTGAAAGTTCACTATAAAAGGCTGAGGAATTTCATTGAGAAAAGGTTACCTGAACCACGAACGAGCAAACATTATTCAAACTCTAACCTGCAAAATATTCTCAAGATATTCAAGCAAAATCCTCAAACCTAAATCTCAAAGGAAATCGATCCAACACAAAGCTGTGAAGGAAAGACAACTTCAAATTGTTGAAGAGGAAACTTTTGAAGAATTAAAAGGGGTCTACTTTCCAAGGAGGATTGTAGGAAGGTTCAAGGTCGAACCAATCTCAAGTTATTGGAGGGCTTCGTGATCAAATCCAAGAAGCTTGAGAAAGTGAGCTGAAGTAACAAGGCAGCTACCCTGTGAAGAAGTTGAGTCAGACGAGAAGCCAGCTGTGTGACCAAGGCATCTCGAGACTGAGTCCAAGGAGCAAGTCAGCTGTGTGATCAAGACTTGTCTCTAGACTGATCATTACTTAGTGGATTACTCCAGGAGCTGGAGAAGAGAGGATTAGAAGAATTACCCCATCTTCGAACCTCTATAAAAATTACTTGTGTCATTTACATTTCAACGCATATTTACATTTTTGTACATTTATTTTATATCTGCTGATAATTTGCTATCCAACTGATAAATAACTAAGTGCTAAAATCAAGTGTTAAAACAAAGTTAAATCAAATTCAAGGGTGTTAAGTCTTCCAATAAAAACTCATCACAAACCAAGTTAAGGTTTAGACTAAACAAATGAGTTATTCTATCAGACTCTATCGAAACTCTGTTGAGTGGCTAACTCTGCTGATTAACTAACTTAGTGTCCTCAGGGACATAGCTGTGTAATTAACTCTGTAATACTTTAAAAGGACTAAAATCGAAAAGTTGGTAAGATTTATTCAACCCCCCCTCCTTCTAAACCTTACTCACACCCCTTGGGACCTACAAGAGAATCTGAAAAACGTTAGTGCAAAACAAAAATATAACATTTCAAACTTTCTATAACTATGTGGGAATATCACTTTTACAAAACTTTCTTTAACTAAACATTATAAGTTTTAGTTTCTAATTTACTCTTTTTGAGAATGTATTATGATTTCAATCTTTTAATTATTCTCTTACTTACATGAAGATATATTTTTAAAAGTCTTAAATCTATGTTGAAAATAAGAATTAAGTGTAAAAATAGATAGTTGAAAATAAGAATTAAGTGTAAAAATAGATAGTTGAAAATAGTCTATATGCTATTGTAAAACATTTAGAAGACAAACTGGAAAAATAATTTTAAAAACTCAAATTTCGCTGGAAACATACACCCTTAAAGATCTATAAATTAAAATATCATCATGAATGTAATATTAAAACTTAGGACTCAAAATAATTTAATTATATAAAATTATGTAAAAGATTGAATCATGAGCTAAAATTGGATTGAGTCTAAAAGATTAGATATGGACGAAAAAGAAAAACTTTGTAACTCATTTAATAAGAAAGAATTTAACATGTGCTGAGAAAGTAATGCATTGCTTAAATTATATATTAATCCAAATACTAATATGACATTAATAGGAAATTAAATAAACACAACAATATAAAGTGAAAACTAATATAAAAAAATATTGAAAACATTAATGGTTATATGCGAAATTAATGAGATGAGAATTCAAAAATAATTTTTACGGTTTCATTTCTTATTTGAACAAAAATTCATTGAAATTAAAATAAATATTAAATCTTATATACCTTTTGTTCAATACAAATGATTAACCTTTTGAAAATGTATTGGTAATTTTATTTTATAATAAATCATAATATTTAGAAAATATATATGTTTTAAATTTGAAATGTTATAGTCTCTTCAACAACATAACAATTAGATTAATTTTAGTATATTAAGAATAATTATAATCTTATAACAATATGGTTCATATGAAAAATTTACAGCTACGAAAATGTTCTAATAAACTGATAGAGCAAAATCCAATTACGATCGCAATATCTAATAATATATAATATCTTTCTAAAATTTCATGTAATTATAATTTTTAAGTCATTTTAATAAATAACTTGAAATTTTCAAAAATCTCAAAATATCATTTACAAAATATTTAATATTATAGTTTTATGTTTATACATATATAATGATATTTGAGTTTTACATACCCCAAATTTAATGCTCGACTTGAATACTTCTAAATTTTTATGTTATTAAATATTATAAAAAAACCAACTTTTTTAAAATTAATTTTCAAACATAAAGGTTAATTAGTGATTTTGTATTTAATTATTGAAGAGTGCCTTCATATGAAAAGTGATAACTTATTATTTATTTTTTAAGACTAAAAAGCATTTTTTTAAAGTAATTTTCAAACATAAAAGTTAATTAATGTTATTGTATTTAATTATTGAAGAGTGTCTTCATATGAAAATTGATAACTTATTATTTCTAATTTTTTAAGACTACATTTGGTTTTGTTATTTATTAAGTGAAGATATATTGTGTGCAATTGAATAGAGTTTCAAAACTTAGATCTCGACTTATCACATTTTTATAGTTTTATTTCAGAGTTGACTCTTGATGACAGTAATAAATTAATTTTCATATATATTTGGTTAAGATTTATTATGTTCAAATACGACACTTGAAGCAGGTGGAATGCAATAACTATATATGAGTTTAAATATCTTGAAAAAATATTTAGTTTTTTATTAAACTTTAAATAATATTTGAAAAGTATTTTTTTACATATACTTTATATTGTAAGTTTGTCTTCATACATTTCTTTAATCAAAGAAGCACTCAAAGAATGAAAAAAGTAAGCTTAAGAAGTTCAAGGATTATATTAATATTTAAGTGGAATTTATTTAAAATAGAAATTACAAATAATATTTGATGTTATGCTTGATATTTGTAAAGAGGTTATTTAATTATTAGTTCTTTTCGTTAATGTGATAAAGATTTATCAATCTTTAAATATATTTTGCTAAAAGAATTCTAAAATGTGTTATTGATTTTTTAGTATCTGACCTATAAACATTTTGCTGGTTTGGTACCTGACATTTCCGAGTTACCAATTTAGTACCCATACTTCATATTTATAAATTGGTACCTATTCACTTTTAAGGACGAAAATGCTCCTAAGAAACATAAGTATACTCAAAATGAATTTTTGAGTATGCTTATTTAATTGATAAAATCAATTAAAATTTTAATTAATTTAATTAATAAAAAAAGAAATTTCTAAAAATATTAATGAAATTTTATTAAAAAAATAATTACATTAAATTAATAAATCAATAGACATAATTAAAATTTAATTAATCGAAAAGAAAAATTAGTTTAGTTAACTAATTTTTAAAATTAAAATGAAAATTAAAATTGAGATAGTAAATAAGAAAATTATAGTAAGTTTTTTAATTAGTAAATGAATATATTAATTTTAATTAGTTTTTTAATCAAATTTTAAACAAATAATTAATCTAATTTATTTTAGTTTTTACAATTAAGGACTTAATAATTTAATTTAAATAATACTAAGTTATTTTTTAATTAAATTTATTTTTTAAATTTAATAATTCTAATTAAAACTTAAGTTTTTAACAAAAAATAGAAAAAATTTGGGGGCATTTTTGTCCTTAAAAGTGAATATGTACCAATTTATAAAAAATGTGAAGTATGTATATTAAACCAGCAAAGTACCTATAGGCTAGATACTAAATAATCAATAATCCTCCTAAAATCAATTTTCAACATCGTTGTATTGAGATTCATTTATTATTAAATTTGTTTTAATCTCCAAACATTGGGCCAAAAGTAAATTATCAAATAATTATAAAAAATGTACGACTCAGTGGGTGTATAACTTTTAAGACTTTTATCAGATTACTTTAATTATATTATCATTGATCTATGGACTAGGGAGGGTTTAGTGGTTGTCATTTACGAAAAGATTAAAGTAGGAGGGGAAGAATATGTGCTGGATTGAATGCCATAATCATATATTAATTATATTTAATACAGCCCACACTGGCCAGTGGCCACTGCCTAATGGGGCTTTTCATCCTTGTAGTCTGTAACTACGGGGTTTGTAATACTTATCCACTAAATAAACTCAAGGAAACATTGCCCAATGTGGATAAATTTGGCCCGGAAATTGAACTTTTGTCCCAAAAATGTCACATGATGTGCACATGGAGATTGTTTTTAAAAGGATAAGCCACAAATCACTTAAATTATAAATCGGCACATTTTTTTTTTGAATAAATGGAGATATATAAAAAAAAGTCCTGATTACAAGCCGAAAAATCAAAAAATAGCAAAATGAAAACAATGTTAAATTTCGAAAAATAAAAAAAAACAACAAAAATATCTTAAAATCGCAAAAATGAATGACTTTAAATGAATAAATGATCTATTTATAGAGGATTTTCGAATGATATTGTCATTTGTTTTGTTAGCACGTGCTCGAGAATCGCTTTTGATGGTCTCATGTATCATGTGGAATGCCAACCTTTTAGATCCATGCGAGCCGCAATTGTCATAACATTCAAAGTTTCGAGGAATCACATGAATGAAAGACAAGCGGAGTAATTGAGAGTCGCTTTATCATGGCCTTTAAAGCTTCCAATTGTCTCCGCACCAACTTGAAAATCAAAGTTAAGAGGATAGCTTGATGTTGGAGATGTTGAATCATGAGTCAAGTCAAAGTCATTTCATCACTCTCTTTTAGATTCAAACTTGATTAAACAACATTGAAATAAATCACACTAGTGATTATCTTGCATCGTTGGTACAATGTGATCATTTGTAATCGTTTCAAAGATACTTCTCTACAATGTCCGAATCGCAATCTTGTTCTGTAGAGCCCAAACGGATTGCGTAGTAGAGATGTTTTGTTGAGGCGTGAAGGGCTAGTATTTTTACCATTACTAGCTGATTTTTTGTTGTTGACCCACAAATCCGTTATCGTCCATCCGAATTAGCAAAATATTTCCATGTAGGAGGTTGGTCCTCGGACTAGGTTGGTCTTCCTTCGGCATAGTCCACCCACCATTTACTGGCAGGTGAACCAACATGCAATGCAGAGACCATTTCTTCCACCGGGTTATCCACGACCTTACCTTTATCCTTAGAGAAATGAACAGGTTTATACACATTATGAATACATGATCTACCCCTCTAAGATGAAGGGTCACGACCATGAGACTCTTTAGCAACATAAGGCAAAATACGACGACATGCAATAATATTATGACCTGTAATGCAATAATTTGAGCAAAATTCTGGTTATTTTTTCATAACTCAAAGAAACAAATGAACAATGACCCAGATGTTCAGCTATAATATACTCCTGTAGAGCCTTGGCAAGATCAATATCCACAAAGACCCGAGCAAAACGCCCAAGTGAACCGTTTAGGGCTTCTCGTCAATCAATCGGGTCCCAATAGCTTTAGCAATCCCCATAAAAATGTTAGGATGCCAATACTCAATGCTCAGCTCAAAGATATGCACTCAAACACTAGTAGTGGAGGTATTAATCTTATACGGATTAAAATTAGGGATCCATGCCAAAATACAAATAGAACCAGGATTAATTTGCCAGGCGGAACGCTGAGCAGGCCAATTTCAATCAACATCAGTCGAAAATTTCAGACAAAAGTATCCCTTCCCCAAAGGATAGCTTCCAATCATGTTTGATGCCCCATAATTCAGTTAGACGTTTTTGTAAAGGAAGCAAAGGCCAAGGTTTGGATCCTTTACTCAAATGAACACGACCATTTAAAGAAAGCGAAATTTCTTGAAGCCGTTGTTGATAAAAACAACATCGATAGAAACAGAAAAAAATCTCCTTTTTTAACCGGTTCAAACGCTAATTGTGCATTGCCATGCAACACAGTAGCAAAAGATATTTTAATAGTGTTTCCTGTAACTGGAGTAGCATCATCGACAGATTTATTAACCAATGAATTAATATGTTTCATCATAGAAGACTTACCCACAATATTAACACCAGAATCACATAAATGTGGCTATTCGTGCATGGATGAAGAAGATCGCAAACCAGCTGGGAAGTTTTCCAAAACCTAACTGTATTTTTATCAAAAACCCTATCTGCTGAATTATAAAGTAGAAGAAACCCGAGCAAAGATCGAACATCACCATGGTCGGAGAGGTGTGATCTTATTTGTCAAAGGAATTGCAGAACCTCCATGGAGTCCAACAGAATCTGGAGATGCGTGCGATTGAATCGAAGGGGAGGGGTATATCACATGATATTGGGTATGTGAAGGCAGACTTGGTGCAAGAAAAACTATATTAGAGTTACGTTTAGGAAAAAGCGCGGCGTCCAAGTCGTCCATGGAACGTCGGAGAAGATGACCGGAAAATCACGGACAAGGGACGACACTAGGGTTGAGGGACGAGAGAGAAGACATTGTTTTTTGAAATGAATTTTTTTTTAATCGACACCGTTTGTTAGTGATATTCTGTATTCATTTTACATCTTTTGATTCTTTTTCTTTTTTACTTTCAAAATGTCTCTAGCGAAGAGAGACATAAAAATATGTTGCGAAAATGAAGATTCTTTATAGCCTTAATCAATTTAAAGGATAAAATACAAACCAGTTCAGTTGTGAATTGTTTGTCCCAAAAGTAATAGAGTAAAATTCTAGAGAGGGGTGAATAGACTTTTAAAAACTTCATTTGACTTGGCTCTTTTGGATTAGACAACTAACTAAGTTCAAATTTCGTCTGAACAAATTTTTGAACACACTACATATTTTTCTTCATGGCCTTTTCTTTAGTAGGATGGCCACAACTCTTGAAACTAGCTTCTACGTTGTGGATAATATCGAAACTTCTATTTCCCCATCAGATTTTGATTTTCTGTAGTCCCCTTTCTCTGACGAAGAGGTGGAATGATCTCTTATGGGGATCGGACCACATAAAGCACCTGGGGTGGATGGTTTCCACGCCATATTCTTCCAGAAACATTGGTCTCTCCTTAAGAAGGATATTATCACATCATGCCTCAAGGTTCTCAACCATGGCCATTTGATTAGATCAATCAATGAAACAATCATCGTCCTTATCCCAAAGAATAAAAACCCCAAGCGAATCTCGGACTTCAGGCCCATTAGTCTTTGCTAAGTTCATTACAAAATCATCTCCACAAATTTCTAGGAATTGCACTAGATGCGTATTCGAATCTTCCACTGCTTTCCACCCAAACTGGTTATATCAAACCATCTGGATCAATGCCGGTTTCAGTTCAAAATTGTTCGCGTTGATCGGCTGATGTGCCACTACCCCATATCTATGATTAACTTTCGACTGGAAGTAATCTCTCACAGCCCGTCTCACCGGCCTATCTACTTCTAAATTATGCCCATTACCCGGTGGTATCGACAGGCGCTCCTCATTGTTCGCATTGTTCACATTATTCCTATGGTTATCTTCGACCATTGTTATCAAATGTTTTCTTTTCTCGCTTCTTAACTATTTCACTATTCTTTCTATCACCAAGTCGATGGGCTCTGGCTGAACTGCTGATGAACGCGTGATCATGCACTATCTACACTCAACAAAAACAATGTTAATATCAATCGTAGTGGGTGCTTTAATTAAGATTGAATTACTTATTATTATATTTATGTTGAATAATTCAATCCTCGACAACGGTGCCAAAAACTTTGATCGCTAAAATTTATTAAGTTAGATCGCAAGTGTACGACGTAGTTAATAGACAGTGGCAAGTAAAGTCGTATTCCACATGGATTGATTTCAAGCACATAAAGTATAGTAATTATAACACTCCAATTTTATCGAAGCTATCGTAAAATAAGATTTGTATCTAATTTAACCTAAAATTATTAAACTAAAATGTCTAAGTATTATAATTCACCAAACTTCACAAGATTCAAACAATCACAAAAAGCAATTCTAGGACTATGATCTCAACATGCTTCATCAATATTAATTTCAATTAATGTTTCAAAAAACCAGTTTCCATGTATCTAAATTCCTAACGTAGTTTATTCCTCTCTCCTGAAGCAAACAAACCGTAGATCAATATTGAATTGCTAGTATCCCTACTCAACAATTAATATCAACTAAAGCATAGAGAATTCAAGTAAACCCCCACAAATGTTGTAAGCCTTCTGACTCTACACCCGTTTATGTTATGAATTCATTATTTAATGTTAGATATCATCTCCCGAATTATGAACTAACAAATTAAACATGCAATTTGCCAGATAATCTATAAGAAATAAGCTCACGAATTCATAAATAGATAACAAGAAAGCAATTAATATGAAACAATCAAACTAGAATTAACATGAATCCACAGTTTTGATCACGTCCTAGAATACAAAGATTTAGACTAACATAGTTGTTTGAAATTCATAGACAAATTTGAAAACAAAGGGTTAAACATGGAATTAAGAACAGAAAAAAAGCCCTAGACTATGATGATGAAACCCTCTTGAGTAGATGGATCCGTCTTCACAATCTCAAACATTCGTGCCTTTGTGGTTGATAGAAGTCTTGTGTTGTTCTTCGTTGTGTTATTTCTTTGCTCTCTAATGTATATTCTTTTTTCTCAAGTGTGTTATATCTGACTTCAGGGTTAAGACTTCTTTTTATAGTTTCCTTTCGGGATCTCTTGTAGAGTCATCGCGAAATTAGGAAACCAAATGGCATGCAGGACAGATTGCATGACCATGTGCAATTTACACAGCCAGACTGTGTGACATGTTCTTAGTCTCTGTAATCGCAAAAATCCATTTACACGACCGTGTGGAATTACACTGGTAGGTCATGTGATTTGTTCTCTGTAAATCAATTTCTGGGCCTCTCACACGGTCATGTGATCTATTCTCTGTAAATCAATTTCTGGGTCTCTCACAAGGTCATGTGAAATTCACACGGACTAGTCGTGTGATGTTGTCCTTCCATGTTTTCTTTGCGTCTTTGATCGTCCCCTGGCTATCGACACTCTGGTCTGGGTTGTTCCACTAATATCCTTTCAAAATATTGCTTTATTTTCTGCAAAAGTACACAAGAATACGTACACAGTATCACGCTCAACAAGAGAAACCAACCTAAACACACTTAATATCCATGGAAATATATCAATTATATGCCAAAATATACCTTTAAATGCATGCATATTTCACACTTATCGCCCCTAGACTGAAGCATTCTAACATATACAAACTTTGAAGAAAATACAAACGTGAAAGACAATATAACTCGTTGTAGAACTATTTTCAATAGAGTAGGTCTCTCATAGGACCGTCTAACAGATCCTCATCCATAAGACGAATCCTACTATTCGGATTCGAGTATCAGACATGTTAATAAAGAAAAAAAATCAAATCTCTCTCTCTACTTTTTTTTTCTTCCTCATGCACGCTCTCTCTCTCTCTCATCCTTCTTTTCCTTTTCCCCACACGCTCTCTCTTTCCTTATTCTTTTCCTCTTTCCTCATGCTCTCTCACTCTCTCCTTATTTTTGTGTTTCCTCAATCTCCCAATTTTTCATATTGTGCTTGTAGCATAGATCTTTACCTTTTTCGATTCGGCCATGAATTTCTAGATTGTGGATTTCATATTGACACAAAATTGTAGAAAATATTACTTACAATCATATTCAACAAAAAACAAAATACTTTATCTTAAGAAATGGATACTTTAACTCATCAATGTGTTACTTTAATTCTATTATACTTATTTTTTCTTCTTCACTTTAATGAATTCATAATCTATGACTGTATTAAAAATATGATACTTTATCTCAAAAAACGGATACCTTTACTCATAAAAGTGTTACTTTAACTCTTTTGTATTTATTTTTCTTTCTTTGTTGTACTGATCTCTATGACTATATATATTAGAAAACATGATACTTTACCTCACAAAACGGATACTTTTACTCATAAAAGTGTACCTTAACTCTGTCATATTTATTTTTCATTCTTCATTGTACTGGATTCCTAATCTGTGACTGTATTAAAGACATGATACTTTATCTCAAAAAATGGATAATGTTACTCATAAAGTGCTACTTCAACTGTGTCATATCTATTTTTCCTTCATCACTGTACTGAATAGATAATATATGACTTATGTTGTATTAAAAAAAACATGATGCTTTATCGCAAAAACCGAATATTTTAACTCATAAAAGTGTTACTTTAACTCTATTATACTTATTTTTCCTTCTTCACTTTAATGAGTTCCTAATATGTGACTTTATTAAAACACATGATACTTTAACTCAAAAATAAATACCTTTACTCATAAAAGTGTTACTTAACTCTGTCATATTTATTTTCCCTTCTTCGCTGTATTGAATTCCTAATACGTGACTTTATTAAAAAAAACATGATACTTTATCTCTCAAAAAGAATAATTTTGCTCATAAAAGTGTTACCTTAACTCTGTCATAATTATTTTTCTTCTTCACTTTACTAAATTAATAATATGTGAACACGATACTTTATCTCAAAAATATATATTTTTACTCAAATTATTACTTTAACTCATATATTTGTTATTCTTCTTCACTGCTTCGAGTTCCTAATATGTGACAAGAGGCCAAGTGATTAGAAGAAAGAATCTTATAATTTGGAAAGACGACTAAGAACACGAAACGATCTTCAATTATCTGAAAACAAAACAACATTTTAGTATATGATTGATGTATACGATGAACTATTCTCCTCAGAAAATGAAATGTCAATAAAGAAAATTATCATTCTTAGTCAAATTTAGAATATGATAACATCAAACTTTCATTTTTTTTGTACTGCAACATCATGACACCCTGAAAAGAGGAGTATCAATCCTCTCTGGTTGCTGGTTGCGGGGAGGAAGATAGAGAGAAACAATGGGATTCAAAAGAATGAAAGTTAAAGAAAAATAAAAATCCTAAAAAAAAATACAAGAACGGGTAGCTTTGGTCCACAGGATTGGGTTAATAGGATCCGTCTTACAAATTTAGACCATAAAATGGTCCTTGCATTTTTTTTTCCGTTTCAATAAGACAAGACAAAACAACACAAGTCTCAATACTCCGCCAATGGAAATATTATATTTCATATTTGCATCGTTTTTTGACCGCCAAAGATATTTACCTTTTGGCTTCATAACAATTAAAAATTTCCATCAAAAAAGAAATAATAGATGTGCCCACTTCGCTACAAACAGACATATCCAATTTCCTTTTATAATTATAAATTACATAGAAAACAACTAGTGAGGGTACACTTTGTTTTTAAACATAATTATATAGTTTCTTAAAATAAATAATAAACAATAAGAAAACTACATGAAAAATAATTAGTTGGCGTACTTTGGTTTTTCTTACTATTTAATATATAGTTTAGAAAAGAAATAATACCTAGTAAAAAAGCGAAAAAATAAAAGCTTAAGGGGGCATAGTTTTATATTTGTTACCAGGTTTAATACTTGATGCATTGATGAATGAATTGTTAATATCTTCAAGATGTGATCATCTTGAGTTGAGATTACAGAGTAAATGATCGAAAGATGTGAAGGAAAACTGGAAAAATTGTATTGAACTGGATGAATCAACACTACAAGAAAATTCCAGTTTACCGACAAAATTACCGACAGAAATGATTTTGTCACTAAATTTTACAATTACCTACAGAACACCTACAGAATAAAAAATATCATTTTCCCTCAAATTATACCAACAGATTACCAACAGTTTTTCAATTACCGACAGATTTTCTGTAGGTGTTTACCAACAGTTTTAGATTTTGTAGGTAAATATTTTACCTTTTACCTACAATGATTTTACCTACACTTTACAATTTACTTAACATTTACCTACTGATTTTTACGTAGGTAAACCGGTTTTTCTTTGTAGTGCAAAGTTCTGTACATTGTGTCTTATTTATACATGGATGATGAAATAACTGACTAACAATATAACTAACTATTTAACTTTATAAATAACAAAACTAATTTTGTGTATTTTCTTACTTTGAATTGGATATAGAATATTGACACCCGCCCCACAAGTGGTGCATGGATGTCGATCATGCCAAGCTTGACCATAAAATGATTAAAAGTGTTTGGAGAAAGAGGCTTTGTAAGAATATCTGTTGATTGGTGTGTAGATAGAATGTGAATGAGCTTTATAAGATCAGTTTTGATCTTCTCTCCTACAAAGTGACAGTCTATCTGGATATGTTTTGTCTTTTCATGATCACACGGATAATGAGCAATGCAACATGTGGACTAACTATCTGTGTATACCAAAGATGGATGAGTATGTGGGAATTGTAGATCTTGTAACAAGTAGACTAACTATTGGATTTCACAAGTTATTGCAGCAATAGCTCTATATTCAGCTTCTACAGAGGATCTACTAACTGTTGGTTGTTTCTTTGCTTTCCATGAAATCAAGGAGTCTCCTATATAAACTGCATAACCAGTTATGCTTCTTCTTGTTTCTATACATCCCCCAGTTTGCATTAGAAAATCACTTAACTGAATTGAGGATGTAGATGGATAGAATAAGCCTTTTCCTGGATTGTTCTTGATGTATCTTAATACTCTGTGTACAGCAAAAAGATGAGCTGAAGTTGGTTTAGACATGAATTGGGACAGTGTTTGAATATAATATGATACCTCAGGCATGGTAATTGTGAGATATAGGAGTCTGCCAACTAATCTTCTATAGACTGAAGGATCATCAAGTAGAGTAGCATCACCATCTTTAAAATCAACCTTCGAATCCATTGGAGTAGATAAGGGTTTGCAGCCTAGGTATCCTGCTTCTGTCAATATATCTAATGCATATTTTCTTTGGCACAAACTTATACCTTTGCTGCTTTTTGCTATTTCAATTCCCAGAATGTATTTGAGGACTCCTAGATCCTTGATGGTGAAAGTAGAGTCTAAGTGAGTTTTGATGTCTTGAATTTCTTTCATGTTGTTCCTTGCAAGTATTATATCTACATAGACACATAAAACTCATAGATGCGAGAATCGCTTTTATAAAAACAGAGCTATCGATTTTTTGATTGGGAAAAACCATAAGTAAGAAGACAAAAGGTGAGTTTTTGGAACCATTGTCTTGAAGATTGTTTTAAACCATATAGGCTCTTTTGAAGCTTGCAAACTCTTTTATCATCACAATAACTTGGGGGTGGCAGCATGTATACCTCTTCATCTAAATCTCCATGTAAGAATGCATTATTCATATCTAACTGATGTATGAACCAATCTTTTGTAGGTGAAATTGCTAAAACTAGCCTAATTGTGGTTAATTTTGTGACAGGGAAAAAAATATCAAAGTAATCCACTTCTTCTTCTTGAGTGTAACCCTTTACCACTAACCAAGCTTTGTATCGCTTGGATGTAAAAAGGAGGGTGATGAACAATCATCAGTACGACTACGAGTAGTATTAATCTCAGGGGTGAATGCCATGGCATGAAATGACAGATTCACCCAATAAAAGAGGCGAGATTATCAAGAAAATGAGAGATAAGCAGTGGATCTATAAAGATTAAACTGATACCATGTTAATATCTTCAAGTCAGATCATCTTACATTGAGATTACAGAGAATTCTGGAAAACTTGTATTGAACTGAATGAATCAAAGTTCTGTATATTGTGTCTTATTTATACATGGATAATGAAATAACTGACTAACAATATAACTTATGACTATTGTAACTGTATAACTAACAAAACTAATTTTGTGTATTTTCTTGCTTTAAATTGGATATAGAATATTGACATGAACGACAAGTATCTCAATTATTATATGATGAATGCCAAATATTTTAATTTATATGAAATGTGATACTTATAGGGTAGATCTACACCAACTTTACCTACACCGACATATAACATCTGTTGGGAAGCGTGGTGGTCCGGTGGACCCCAACAACATCTACAAGACCATGGTGCATAATAAAAACTCTCTCCCCCATTGGGAAGCGTGATGGACCCCAACAACATCTACAAGACCATGGTGCATAATCGAACCCCCCAATGCTTTTTTTCAAGAATCAAAATTAGTGCTTTATTATTTTCTTGATATGGGTTTTAATGTTTTCCTACTACTCTTCTTACATTACTATTACATCAACAGGGATTTAAGCTGGTGGTGAGGTTGTTCAACTTGAAAGCTCGTTACATGTAAATATGTAAAAAAATTTGATTTTAATAGCCAATTGATAATATCTATCATTTGCCCACACATGCAACATTTACAAATTGAAAGTTTGAATTGGCAACATAAATAAAATTTGAAGTTATAGATTCTGACTATAAGTTTATGACAATCAAATAAGAATATTGTAGATAAAAGATGATTAATCATCTGAACCTTGCAACCTTAAACAGATATACGTAAAATATGCCGGTTAGCTTATCAATTTGAATACCAAATTGTATTGTCTTGAAATTGTAATTCGAAATTAGAAATCAACTAAACTGTACTAGAATTTATAAACTGTACTAGAAGCTATTCACATAAATTCTGTTTTTAGTTTGTGGAAAATAAGAAGTACATTTCTAGTACAGTTTGTATTACACAATGAAAAATGAAATTACAAATTATAGAACAACAATCAAAATTTGAAATAAACTAGATTACTTGGGAATAATATAAAATTGGCCCGGATCATGTGTTAAACACACTATCCTTAAAACAGATTTGTCCCCTATTCTGGACATCTGTGTCCCAGGATAAGACGCGAAAACTGGTTACCTCAATTCCGGCGAACTGAAAATATGCTTGAAAATCACCACCAACAGGGGCGGAGCCACACGGTGGCTCAGGGGGGCCCTGTCCCCCCCAACATTTTTATTTTTTTTCTTTTTAGTACCTATATTTTTATTATTTAGTATTTTAGCCCCCCTCCAAATTTTATTGGATAAAAATTATTCCATGAATTTTAGTAAGTTAAATTGGAGATTTTTTCGGTCTTTTTTTTATCTTATTATCATCTTAAAATTATATTTTCTATTCATCAAAAGATGGGTTTCTCATTATTATTTGCTAATATATATTGAAAAGAAAATTAAGAAAAAAAGATAAATTAAATTGTAGACAGTTTTCGTGATATGCAAAAGAGACTCTGAACAAGTTAAGGATTTAATGATGTATTTTTGTAAACATTTACTAATGAATATTAATATATTCTTTTGATACAAATGTAATATATATAAACTTTATTATCTTGTACATATTGTAATACTCGGTTCTTTTTAATTTTGGGGATAAAATTAGAGTTTGACTAGAACCAAATTTTGGGAATGATTTAGAATTTTCGAAACCCTAAATTTCCTAATTGGGGATTTTTAATTTCTGATTTTATTTCGAGAATAAAGGAAAGTCAATTTTTATAAAAGGGAAAATCGTGTTCAAAAGAGAAAGAAATCAAATATGCTTTTAAGGCATGTAAATCAAGTATTTTTGGCAATCAAATTTCAGCAAATATTATTACCTTAAATTATTTGAATCATTGGCCTATAAATTGAAAGCTCCCCTAGAGTTATTATTCATAATTTTCTATACCAAGCAAGAAGGTAAAAATCTTCTTCTCCTCCCTCCTCTAAAAACGGTCGCCACCGTCACCACCGTGCGCCGCCGCCACCACCGGCACCTCCACCATGGCCACCACCTTCTCAAACCCTAAGCCCCATAACCAAAACCCAAGATAAAAACCAAGGAGGGGGAAAGAGAAATAAAGTGAGAGAAGTGGGCTGCCACCATGACCGTCGATCACCAATCGCGACCGCCGGTTACCGATGTTGGCAACGAAAGAGAGATGCGGAAGGAGAACACTATGCATTCACGTTTGCATTTCTTTCATCAAGCTATTGCATTCAAGGTGGGGTTTATTGCTTATGTCTATTTTAAATGCCTGTATGATTATTTATGTATGTTCACGTTAAACATGACAAGACACGAAGGTACTTAATTGTACAAGCATGAATGTACTTAATTGTACATGAAGGTACTTAATTATACAAGCATGATTGTACTTAATTATACAAACACGAAGGTACTTAATTGTACAAATATGAAGGTACTTAATTGTACAACTATGAGCGTACTTAATTGTACACCCACAGTTGGCCTCCAGACATTATATGATCAAAGCATGAAAAACATAGATGTGTATGCATTAATGATTGTGTTGTGGATTTAATGTAGACATTGCGTCCTAACTAGGCTGTTGAATGCTCACCCCATGTTTTTCCACAGATGAATGAAGGAGCCGGAGCGTGGCAAAGGGGACGATGGAAGTCGAATCAGAAATTTAAAGGGCCTCCTTTATTTTGATTTATTTAATGATGTTAAAAACTAAATAGCTTTTATGGATTTTTAATTTTTTTTTAAATTTTTGGACACGGTTTCCATGAATATTCCGCATTTATGACAAGTCGTAGTATTTATTTCCCTTAACAAATGCGTTTTCAAGCTTGGGTTTATTTTTTTAGCACTTAATAAATCGCAAATCATATATTTTTATTTTTACGAAATTGGGATGTTACAAAAGTGGTATCAGAGCGGGTCTATCTTTCCTGTAGACTTGCTAAATTGTTTGGGGAAAAAAATGGGTCTTGATTTTTTTTTTTAATGAAGATGACTACTTTCAAATAAAATAGTAACAGTAAAGAAGTCGACTTATCCACCGCCTCATGCCACGCCGACACTAAAAAGAAAAAGGTATTATCATGTACATTGTTAATTTCATGTTCACTATACTCACACATGCTATGATTTCAGTCATATTGATAGATGTAAGAGATTGTTTTTCTTTAAAAGCAAACAAAACACTAAGTATCCAAACTTTCTAATTTGAGGCAGGAAATCGAATTTCGAGGACGGAATTATTTTTAAGGGTGGTAGAATGTAATACCCGGTTCTTTTTAATTTTGGGGATAAAATTAGGGTTTGACTAGAACCAAATTTTGGGAATGATTTAGAATTTTCAAAATCTTAAATTTCCTAATTGGGTATTTTTAATTTATGATTTTATTTCCAGAATAAAGGAAAGTCAATTTTTATAAAATGGAAAATCGTGTTCAAAAGAGAAAGAAATCAAATATGCCTTTAAGGCATGTAAATCAAGTATTTTCGGCCATCAAATTTCAACAAATATTATTACCTTAAATTATTTGAATCATTGGCCTATAAATTGAAAGCTCCCCTAGGGTTATTATTCACAATTTTCTATACCAAGCAAGAAGGTAAAAATCTTCTTCTCATTCCTCCTCTAAAAACGGCCGCCACCATCACCACCGTGCACCGCCGCCGCCGCTAGCACCTCCACCATGGCCACCACCTTCTCAAACTCTAAGCCCCATAACCAAAACCCAAGATAAAAACCAAGGAAGGGGAAAGAGAAATAAAGGAAGCGAGAGAAGCCGGCTTTGCCACCACTGGCCAATCGCGCCGCCCGATTCTGCTCGGAGACGAAGGAGAGATGCAGAAGGAGATGAGGAACTTGACCACTATGCATTCACGTTTGCATTTATTTCATGAAGCTATTGCATTCAAGGTGGGGCTTACTGCTTATCTCTATTTTAAATGTTGTATGATTATTTATGTATGTGCACGTCAAACATGACAAGAAACGAAGGTACTTAATTGTACAAGCATGAATGTACTTAATTGTACAGACACGAAGGTACTTAATTATACAAGCATGAATGTACTTAATTGTACAAACACAAAGGTACTTAATTGTACAAGCATGAATGTACTTAATTGTACAAACACGAAGTTACTTAATTGTACAAGCATGACGTCATCGTACACCCACACAGCTTGGCCTCCGGGCATTATATGATCAAAGCATGAAAAGCATAGGTGTATGCATTAATGAGTGTGTTTTGTGTTTAATTTAGAAATTGCGTCCCACTGGCATTGAATGCTCATCCCATGTTTTTCCACAGATGAATGAAGAAGCCGGAGCGTGGCAAAGGGGACGGTGGAAGTCGAATTGGGAATTTAAAGGGCCCTCTTTATTTTGATTTATTTAATGATGTTAAAAACTAAATAGCTTTTATGGATTTTTGTTTTTTTAAAAATTTTGGACACGGTTTCCATGAGTATTCCGCATTTATGACAAGTCGTAGTATTTATTTCCCTTAACAAATGCGTTTTCAAGCTTGGGCTTATTTTTTTTAGCACTTTAATAAATCGCAAATCATATATTTTTATTTTCCATGGGATGTTGCATATATACACAAATATCATTTTTTGTTTTTCACTCTTGGCTAGAGGAGTCAATTTCTGACACGACACGATAACCCAACACGAACTTAACACGAATTTAATATTTCATGTATTTTTATTTGTAATTTTAATTTTTCCCTATTTTTTATTTTTTTTCGTGTCAACTTTAAATTATATAGGTTTTTCTTGTCGTGTCGGGTTATCCGTGTCATAAATGGGTCGTGTTCGTGTCGTGTATCTTGACACAAATAATTAAACGGATTGTGTTTGGGTTCGTGTCAGACTTATAATATATGTGTCAGAACACGATCGCGAGCACGAAACACAACAAGATTGGCACCCATACTCTTGGCCCTCCCTTACCAGCTGTCACTACTACAAAAATGCTGATAGGCACAGGTTTTAATCCGTTGTCTATTAGTAAAACAACCGGTGTTAGAGCCACTGGTGTTAAAAGTCTAAATTTTTTGACAGCAGTTCGAGAACCGGTGTCGTTTTCTTGAAAGACACCGGTTTTAAACCGGTGTCGTAGAGATAAAATATCCACTTTCTAAGGCCATGATGTTAAAAGGTTATGTATTTGAAACCGGTGTCTTTTGATGAATAGACACCGCATCAAAACACCGGTTTTAAACCGATGTCATTTCATCTAAAGACACCGGCTCAAAATCGGTGTCTATAGTGAGTAGGCATTCCTGGTTCACATCAGTTTTAAATTGGTGTCGTTTAATTAAAAGACATCGCATCAAGACCGTTGTCTTAATATTTTTGGAAGCAGTTTTAAAAGGATTTACGCAAATACATCGGTCCAAAGCTACAAAAAATCCATATAAATAAACAATTCATTATGAACTCCAATTCTAGCAACCATCATACGTTCACTACCAATTAAATATGAAATCCATTAATACTAAAGTCACCAATAGCCAAAATCCAACAAAAAGTACTAGTAGCAAAGTTCCTTTCGATAAAACAACTATAAATTCACAATCCAATTCCATCAACCAACAAAAGGACTATATAATTCAACTAAAGGCAACAAAATCCATATGATCAACATAGCTCATGTCATTCAAGGTTTCAAAATGCTCAAGCTTCTCCTACTCGGCCTTTAACCTTTGTTTCTCGTCACGAAGCTCATTCTTCTCAACCTACAAAACATACAAACAGTTGAATGATTTAGCCATTAACGAAAAAAATAAATAAAAAATAACCAATTACATTCCAAGTTGGTCCATGAATTGCTAATGAGTATATTGTTCATTGAATTTCAGCTCAACACAAACATTTGTTTGCTTATCAAATGCAATTTCAACAACTACAAAAATGATGTAAAAACAAGAAACAAAAGAAGGCAAATCAAAGCGCCACAGAAAGTACCCCAAAAAAGATGAAAAAATAAAAAAGTGCAACATGTAAAGAGTTAAACAATGTAATGTTGGTTCACCAAAATCTAAAAGCACAAATCAAAAAGCAGTATTCACAAAAGAGAAACAAGAGAAATTCATCAATTTCAGCAGTATTCACATTCTAGTAATGTGTCTTGACTCAGCCCCTGACCACCAAAATATTATTGGAAGCCAAGGAACTCAAGAGAAATATGCAAAGAATATTGTTATGCAAGTGTGAGAGTGTTTGTTGTGTGTAGATTGTGAAAAACATGGACCACCTTTTATAGGCTTCAAGATCAAGCCATATTAACTCCCCACTACCCCATGACATGGAGCATTTACTCTCCCACTCCTCCATGACTAGGGAGTTTCAAGTGGCATCACTCTCCCACTACTCCATGAGTTGTGAGTTAAATATTTTCTTCATTATTGAAGAAATAGATCCAAGAAAATTATGCCAAATAACACAATTTCCATTTAACTTTCCAACAGTATGGTGTGTGTGAGTGGTGCTCATAGGCTTGTGGTTTTTTGCAGGAATGGACAATGGTGACGATTTAAGCTTTGGGTGTGAAAATTGAAAAGCACAGTAACGCAACGTTTGTGACATTTTCAACGATTATTTTTTTTGGCGAGTTCTTGTTTTTTGGGTTTTGGATGGACATGGGTTATTTTTTTTTTATCCAGGTTACTAATTAAACAATGGAAAATACTATTCTTCCTCGAGTGGAAGTTCGTTCCAAGATACAAGTAATCGGGAGCCCGCGGTTAATTGGCTCCAATATGGTTAATACTTAAACCAATATGAATTATAATATAATTAAAACTCTCAAAATTTGAAATTATCTTATTTAGTTAAATATATGGATATGAACGGTTAAATTTGTTCCAAAAGAACCAGATTCAATAAAAATTTAGGATAGAATAATTAACATGTTTTAATATGAACTTATAATCGCACTAATCATTCGCACTAATCATTCGCTTCTTTGATTTTGATGGATTGAAAATCCTTTTTAGTTGATTTAAGAGGTTTCTTGCGTTAGATGGATTTTACAAACATTACACACTTATAAAATTTGAACCATTTATTTCATTTAAAAATTACACATTCATGAATTTATCAACCATTTAAAATTACAAAATTAAAATTATCTTTACATAAAAATTAATCTATAGCTCTTAATTGTTGGTAAAGCCGTTTGTAGGTAAATATTTACAAAGTCTAAAATTATTTCTAAATACATACAATATTTCTATTGTTAAATTTAAACATTCACTAGTACAAAATTGACCATTTGCATCGGTTGTAAATGACTTTAAGCATCGGTTCCAACGGCGATGCTTATGAAGGCGATGCTGAAAGTCACATGTATAGGCATCGGTTTCAACTGATGCCTAAAGTAGACAATAGGCATCGGTTGTTAGAAATAACCGATGCATAATGTTCACCAAAAGCATCTGTTCTCCACAAACAACCGACACATAAAGTCAGTTTGGGCATCAGTTGTTAACTACAACCGATGCCTATTGTTATTTTTTTAAATACATTTTTTTCCAATTTCCGACCTCCCTCCCAATTAAAAATCCAAATCACAAATAACAATCCAACCCAAAAATTAATGACATTTTTTAATCCATAAATTAGAGGACTCAATTCAGCAAAGTCATGGTCAAAACTTTTAAATAAAAGATCTCACTCCATTTCCAGTCCAGAATACCATAATTAGAATATATTTCGTTTGAGTAACAAATTGGGAATAGAATGCCTAACAAAACAAAATCAACTACTGAAAATATTACACTTTGTTTTTTATTAATCAATCCTCCTCTTAGCCTCATTCTCGACTATCACACGGAGCCAATCACTAGTAAGCTTCTTGTTCCCCCTGTTTCAACAATATTAATGAATCAGTATCAAATGTCATAGACAAAAGTGGATTAGGCAAAAGTAGGCCCAGGATTCTGAACTAGTTCGTAAACAAGTATGATTAGCAGTTAAACATATTGCTTGCAAACTAAGAAAACAATCACTTGTTTCAACACTCGAGAGAATTATGACACTGAGATGATTTGTATCAAGGCATACAAATAATTTAACCTCTACCAAGAAAATAAGAAAAACGATGACAAAATTTTTATCAATTAGAAGCTCTACTAGCAAATGGAGCAGACAAGAACAAGCTCAATCAACCAAAATATAAGCATGAGATGTATATAATTAAATGAAACCACTAAAATCATTTCCATAGCTTATTATAGAATCATTTCAGCTATAGCTAACAGACAAAAAATGAACCAGACATAAATCAAAATACAGCTAACCACTAGCAGAAATGTGGAAACTATAGCTAATCCATCATATATCCATTATGTGCCAGATAATTATACAAGATACATCTCACCAAACACCACTCAAATAATCTATGGTTGTACCTGCTCTTTTTGACTTATCCTGACGATATCTATGGCCCTCCTTGTAGCCAAATAATCATGAGCATCACTTATACCAACGAGTTCATAACAATTAGATTGATTAAGATAGTGAAATGTTTTTGGATGTCCGAGCTTATACTTATCAAGTTCCTGATAAGATGTAAAAACTAACTCAGAAGGCTTGATGAATATAAAATTTCTAAATATTGAACTGAAAAATAGGTAGACATTGAATGCAATTATAATGGTAAAATTACCTCCCGTGGTGCTGCACAAAGGAGGTAGAAACAGTGATAATTGCTTTCGGGATCTGAAATTTGGCAGACAGGAGATCTCTCAAGAAGATACGTTCTAATGGCTGCTCCTGAAATTCTTCCATGCTTATCAAACTGAATTTCAACAAATTTACCAAAGCGACTGCACCCACCATAAATTAATTAGCAATTCAGAGTCCAGACTGCTATTTACGAGTTTTTTCAAAATCAGTTGCATTAAAACTACTGCATTGAACCACTCAGAAAGCTTAGATGTATCAGAGATAAGGTAAGTATTCATGAAAACTACAACAGTGCAATAAACTTGATTTTGATTGAAACAACTGTAATGAAGGGAGATTTAAGGCTGAAGCACTAAACCTAAACCCCATATGATTTTTAATTTCACATGTAATAAACATTCCTGCAATTCAAATCAACAGTTGGAAATCAACTAAAATTTTAAGTGAAACTTAAGTAAGGCCACTGAGCCATGTGATGTATAAATTTATTTATCTTCAGGAATAAATTCTACATAATATACCTTTTATGAACTGGTTTTATATATAAACTTTACATAGCGACATTAGCCTAGAGTGGATGTTAAGTACTCTTTATGTACTGTTTGCTTGAGAGGAACATACTCACCAAGATAACCCCCAAGATGATCTGCCAAACGAGGCTTATCAATGTTTTCGTGGTGATACGACTTGCACACAAAGTATATAATCGTCTGCATGATGAGACCAAATAACATCGAAATCGACCAAAATAAGACAGATAATCCCATATCCAATCCTGTTTCCAATCCCCTGTCCATCATCCGAAATCACCACATATTTTCATCTGATATTTTCATCCGAATATATTATAGTTTCAGATCATCAAAAGAATGAACTTTATTGCCAACTTACATGTCATGATACACCAGTTCCACGCCGCAGCGAGATGGAAGAACCTGGTTCCACTTCATTATCTTCTGCTGAACTTTACAGATGAATCATGGACAATTGCGATTCTGCAAATAATAATAATTCTTTAAACTGCTTGAAAATTGGTAATGCACAATCTTTTGATCGTAAAGGGTAATTGTTTGTAAAGTCAAGCACTCATTAATTCATGCAAGATATCCAAAAATATTATGTCTACTTATTTTGCGTGCAAGCAATTCATGGTTAAAAACTTCAAAGATGATGTCTGGTTAGCGGCGTACAGATCCACAAACGGTTTTGTACTTGGATCGGAAGCCATAGCCTAATCGTTGGCCAACAATCCCAGTCCTCTCTGCAGATTCACGAAATAGGTGTCAGAACGGCACATGACACAACACAAGTAAACATCCACACATTATTTATAGCAACAAGTCAATCTCAACCACTTCTCTATAATCACATTTTCGCCCAAACACACGAAAGCAACAGAATAACAGTTTGCAATTAACTAGAAAGAACAGTGGGCGACGGAAATAGAACAAACTTACTTTTACGATCGTTCATTTCGAAGGACATTATCTTTGCTGATTCAGATTCAACCACAAGCAGCTACGATTTGCCAACTAAAACCTTTGAAGTGAAACCCTACACCACTGAATATAAAAACAAACAATTATCACAAAACGATTTAAAAAATTCACCGACACCGACAAATTCCCCAATCACTCTTTTTATCGGAGAAATTTGAACAAAAATAACATAATAATAGTTAGGATTTCATCACAGAGGACAAAAAATTAACCCTGCGAGATCCACTTCACTACCTCGAATTCAATCACTGTAAATCAAAGATTTGTATACACCAATCATATATATACGCGAAGCTAGAGAAAATTAACCTGTAATTGTACTCAAGGATTAGAGACTGAGAATTTCGACTTGGAAGAGAAGCAAAGAAATGGTATTCGCGGGATGACGTGATCTCAATTCAAAGGAAATTACGAGTTGCGCTGTCCTTCCGGCCGAGACGGACGGGGAAGAAAGGACCGCCGACCATGGAGACGAGATCGCGCGTGGCCTCGGCGAGGACATCGGTGCAGGAGACGATGCCGGGGCACTCGAGCTCCAGTCTCGTCTTGGCGCATGTGACCATGTCGAAGGCGTCGCCTGGGAGGGCTGTGTTGACGTCATTGTCGCGCTCGGCCTTGTTGAACGCGTTAGTGGAGATGAGGAGAGAGGCGTCACAGTCGCCGGCGACGCAGTCGTGGAAGAAGACGCGGAGAGTGCCGACGGCGGTGATGGGACAACTGAGTGATACGTAAGGAGTAAGAAGTTAGCTAGGGTTAATAAATGTGTTAAAAGTTAAAAACAAAAAAAAAGTAAAAAGTTATATGTATCAGTTTATGGTAAATAAACCGATACTTAATATTTTTACTTTAATTAAAAAAATAAAAAAGTTTTTAGGTGTCATTTCTTTATAAACAAACGATGCCTAAAGATTTGGTTACATTTACAAAATTGCCACCGGCCCACTTTAGGCATTTGTTATCATTGAAACCGATGCATATTGTGCGATTTTTATAGTACTTTTTGTACTAGTGATTGTTAGTAATTTGTTGGTATAGTTTGAGAAAAAAATATTTTTTTATTATGTTGATATTCTGTAAGTAACTAAAAAATTTAGTGACAAAATCATTGATGTTGACAAACTGAAAGTTATTTTATAGTGACTACTTTTCGGGATAATTATAAAATTACCCTTAATGTTTAGCTAAATTATAAAATACTTAAGATCTTTTAAATTTATAAATATCCCTTAAGAGATTATAAATTAAATACCTAGTTACGTTTGTATTTTCTTAACAAATACTCCATCCCGAGGGTGCAATTTGTAAAATAAAATTAAATGTCAAAGGAGTATTTGTAATTTTTAATGATAACTAGGTTTTTCTGCAATTATGCATATAGTTCATGGGTAACTTGTAATTGTTCCTTACATTTCACAAACTAACATGAGTAATTTGATCTGTGTCATAAACTTTGGCTTTCTTAACAATTTAGAACTAGTATTTGGATTTTTTTCCAATGAAATTTACTTAATATAGTAAAACGAAACAATGAATACCGATTCACTATTGACATTATGCTCCAGTTTTCATACTACAAGAAAAACGCAAATAGACAACGAGGATGCACCGTTGTCTTTTAAGGAACAAAACAGTTGTAGATAACTGTGTTGTAAAAGAGGGCGCTAATAGACAACAAGTTTTCACGATTGTCTTTTAACTTAACTACAACGGCTAAACACTGTTGCAAAAACGTTGTCAATGAGTTCAAAGACAACATTTTTGAAACAATGTTTAACCGTTGTGGTTAAGTTAAAAGACAATGGTGAAAATTTGTTGTATATTAGTGCCCTCTTTTACAACACAAATATCTACAACGGGGTTTTTTAGAAAAAAGACAATGGTTAGAAACTGTTGTCTGTTGCTTATTAGACAAGGGTAAAAAACCATTGTGTTTGTAAAAAATCCGCAACGGATTTTCCTATTGTCCACTTTTTTTTTTAATTTTTTTTCCTACAATTTTTTTGCAAAGATACTTAAAAACCATGAAATATTCATGAGAATTCATTTAATATAACACAATAGATCCGAATTCAATGCAAATGTCAAATATTCCTGAATACAAATACAAATCATTGTACAACCCATAGCAATTCTAGTTGACCAATAAAAGAAAATCAAAATACCATACCTAGTCTACTACAAATTAAAAAAAAAAAAACTAGCTAGCATACTAAAACTAAGCAAAGAGAGAACCAATAAATGTGAACACCAAAATCATGATCATCGATCGGTCTCTCTGTAGGTGCTGCACTGCATTATATTATGCAAAATTAACATATATATCAAAGAAAAAAAGAAAGAATTGAAAATAGATAATTAAACAATACTCTATTTAGCAAGCACCACGAGGGAAAATACAGACATATATAAGGACAAAATATTACACAAGACTATCAAATCCCCAAGAAGTAAAAAGAAGAGAAAACAAGTGAACATGACTGGAAAATACATTGCCCAATTCTTCTATCCAAAGCATCTAATCATAATCAAATCAAAGTTCCAAAGATCTCTATAAAGCATTAAACTCAGTAGGTAGAAATTAAATTCCCCATATCAGCTGAAATACTAGAAAGTGTTCATATATATGTTTTAGAAGGTTGCATTCCATCTGCATAAATATTACTCCTACAACTTTACTCCTATAACAAAACTTTATTCCTGCTAAAATGCCAAGCCAATTAACTGCTTTAAAAATCTTGACTATAAGTTTGATTATAGAAAACTATGTTGCATAGGTATACATGTAAAAACTGCTTAGCTAGGTATCTCTTGCGAGGTTCAAATACAAGCTTCAGATTTCAAGTTCAACAATATCATTATATTTTTTTAGCATGAAACGACGAGGGGTGGAATAAAATGAAGGGACAATAACATAAATCCCTCCGATTGATATTATATGGACAATATTCATAGTAAGTCACACCACACATATTTAGCATTGAAGTAACACAATGCTTAACAAATATTCAGTTACAAAACCAAATAAAAGCAATAAGTTTGAAGCAAGCAAGTTAAATAATATATCAAGCCACAATAAGCACTTCATTTTTTTCCGTAACACCCACAACACTAACTTTCATGCAGAACGATCTTCCTTTCTATTACATCCAAAGTAAGATAAAAAAAGAAATATTATACCAACATAGTTCGTCACTGAAATAAATGAACGTTGATCCAATCATGTCTTACACACCCAAATTCAAGCAACATCAAAGATGATAAAGACAATAGATTAAGCCAAAGTAATCATGACATTTTTCTTTAACACATCAAAAGAAAGTCAGAACTTCCTTAACTCAGTAAGTATTTTGGAGCCATTTATATCAACTTTAATAATTTTCAGATTCTATAAAGACTAACATTTGTAGCAGCCGCACTGAAAGCCTGCTTTTGAGTCATGTTGGGATACTGAATCTTAAAACTTTTCGACCCTGGGAATTCTTGGCCCAACCTGGCCTGATATTCAGGCCAGTCGGGCTGGGTCTAAATTGCCGGCTCTAGCAATAATACAAGGAAACTGAAAAACAAATGAAAGTTTGAAAGAAACTAAAAAACAAAAAACGATTTTCTCATAATTGGTTTTAAAATAGACAATATTTTTTTACAATGGTTCTAAACTAGTCTTAAATTAGCTATAGACAACGATTTTACAAAATACTTATTAAAAACATTTTCTTTAAAAAAAAGTGTGTTAATAGACAATGGTTTAAAAAGATGTTGTCGTAGGCCTGAAAACATTGTTGTTGTTTTGAAAAATAGGGTGCTAATAGATAGAGGTTTTGAAAGTTGTTGTCTTAGACTCGAAAAAATTGTTGTCTTTATAAAAAAAGTTCCACTAATACACAACAACTAACAAAATCGTTGTCTTGACTGAAAAAACATTGTGTTTATAAAAAAGTCCGCCAACAGAGAATGGTCATGCTAAATACCGTTGTAAATAATTCAACAGATAACGCTTTACCAAATACCCGTTGTCTTTCAACATTTTTCTTGTAGTGATCAAAGAAACAGTAGTGTTAAATTCTAAGATATTTGCGGGTATATATAAAACTTTAGTTATGAGTACACGTGTTTGTTTCATAACACAATTTGAACTCAACTTTAGGCTAGAGGTAGCAAATCGTGTCGGCTGTGCCATTATCGGGCTGTCCCAATAAGAGCACTGCCCGATAAGCTTAACAGGCTGGAATGCAAGCCTAGAACACGACACAATAAAAACCTGATAGCACATGCATAATCCATTAAACCCGATAAGCAAATTTATGTAAATTTATTTATTAATTATTATTAATTTTTGGCTCATTTGAACAATTTAGAGCACTTGGCTCGTTAAACCATTTACTAATATAGTGTAGAGTTATTGAATTTTTAGTGTCTGGCCTATAGACACTTTGCTGGTTTGGTACCTGACATTCCAAGTTACCAATTTAGTACCCATACGCCACATTTTTCAATAAATTGGTACCTATTCACTATTAAAGATGAAAATGCCCCCAAGATTTTTTTAATTTTTGTTAAAAAGTTAAGTTTTAATTAGAATTATTAAATTTAAAAAATAAATATTTAATTAAGAAATAACTTATTATTTTTAAATTAAATTATTAAATTCCTAATTATAAAGTAAAATAAATTCAATTAATTATTTTTTTAAAACTCGATTAAAAAATTATTAAAAATTAATATATCAAAGAAATTGCTATAACTTTCTTATTTACTATCTTAATTTTAATTTTTAAATTATTTAATTTCATTTTAATTTTCAAATATTAGTTAATTAAACTATTTTTTCTTTCGATTAATTAAATTTTAATTTATGTTTATTAATTTATAAATTAAACGTAATTAATTTTATTTTTTCTAAAAAATCATTAATATTTTTAGAAACTGCTTTTTATTTTTTATTAATTAAATTAATTAAAATTTTGATTGATTTTATAATTTAAATAAGTATACTCAAAAATTTATTTTGAATATACTTATGTTTCTTGGGGGCATTTTCGTCCTTAAAAGTGAATATGTACAAATTTATAAAAAAATATGAAATATAGCTACTAAATTGGTAACTCCGAAATGTCAGGAACCAAACCAGCAAAGTGTCTATAGGTCAGGTACTAAAAAATCAATAACCTTATAGTACAATATTATTTTTCTTCAAATATGTATCACATATTAAGGCTCTTAGGAAGTTAGAATGGAAAACAATATGTAAAAAAAGATATTATTTAAGTTATCGGGTCTTATCGGGTCTAACATGTTTATCGGGTTGGCCTGATATGGACCCGGTTTCGTATCGTTTTTATCGGGCCGACCCTATAATAGCCGAAACCCGATAACACCTAGTCCGACCCGATAATTTCGTGTCGTGCGTTAAATTACCACCCCTATTTTAGGCTACCATTTTAGTGATTCTAGTAATTAAGTGGCTAAATTTTAAAAAAAAAATTAATTAAGTGGCTAACTATAAAATTTAGCTTATGTGAAACTTATGGAAATATAATCTTTAAGATTATTAAGTATTAACTCAATTATTTTGAAATTTATCTCCTCCCTTCCAATTAGTATTCCCAATTTATTAAAAAAAAAAATAAATAAAGTATTATAAGATTCCAAAACAGAAGCTTGTCTTATTTCAAGAATTGTTTTATTTGTTATATCTAGTCTGAAGCATTCTAACATATGTACAATTTTTAGCATTCTAATTACATGGTCAGCTTCGAAGAAAATATAAACATGAAAGACAGAATAACATTAGTCTCTCCTCAAAAAAATAAACAAAAGAAAAGAAAACACAGGTCTCGATCTCCACCAATGGAAATATTATAATTCACCTTTGTATCACTTTTTGACTGTTCAGCACATTTATCTTTTGGCTTCATAAATAATTGTGCCCACTTCTACAAACGGATCCACAAGAATTTTTTACAAATATAAATTATTATTATTATTAACTTTTCTTGAAATCTATAATTATAAATTATTAAATTACATAAAAGAACAACTAGTGAGGCCCTCCCTGGCTGGCTGGCTCCCCCCACCAAACAGTAAACGAGGAGTAAATAAATGCTTTTTTTCAAGAATCAAAATTAATGCTTTATTATTTTCTTGATCTGGGTTTTAATGTTTTCCTGCCACTCTTCTCACATTACAATTACATCTACAGGGATTTGAGCTGGTGAGGTTGTTCAACTGAAAGCTCATTACATGTAATATCTCTTTCCCTTTCTCTCACACACACGATATTATTAAGTCCCTTGTGAAAACATTATCCTTTCTTGGTTGTTGTTACTGTTGTTTAACTGTTCTGATGTGCAAGAATGGGCAAGAATGAATTTAATATGGTATAGATACAAAAACAGAAAAATCCCATATTTTCCCTTCTCATCATCCTTTCGCATATTGTATGTAGTAATGGTGTGTGTGAGTGGTGCTCATAGGCTTGTGGGTTTTTTAAGAATGGGTAAGAATGAATTTAATTGCAGGAATGGAAAATGGTGAAGATTTAAACTTTGGGTGTGAAAATTGAAAAGCACAGAAACTCAACGTTTGTGTCATTTTCAACGATCTTTTTTTTTTTATTTTTTTGTTTGTCGAGTTCTTGCTTTTTGGGTTTTGGATGGACATGGGTTAATTTTTTTTATCCAAGTTACTAACTAAACGATGGGAAATACGGCTTCTTCCTCGACTGGAAGTTCTTTCCAAGATACAAGTAATCGGAAGCCCAATTGGCTCCAACTGAGTAAAGATACAACTAAACCCAAGTCCAAACCAGTTTTCATCTCCAACCAAAGTTTGTCTGATATTCAAGAGATAATTATATGGAGGTCCAAACCAGATTTGATCCACCAAGAAACCGAAATACCCTGGACTGTATCACATATTACAGCGGTTCTTCATTATGTCTTAAAATTGGAGGGCATTAGCGTTTCTCAATTCAATGCACAGAGGCATATAGACGAAGCCTGGGGTCCCAAGAGGGAACCTCTTCACAAAAAAAGAATGACCAAAATGTTTTTGTCTTTCACTCATGACCTTCGGAAATTTTTCGATGTGCCAAAGCTTCATGAGTTGTCTTCTCAGAACAAAAAGACCCTCAACAGAAACGAGATTTTGGCAGCTTTTATCGATTTCCTTCTTCAACTGCTATATGACAGAACAACTTCGATGGTTTCATTCGCGGATCGGATCGACTGTCTTGAGAAGGAGCTTAGGTTTCTTGTTACAGTTCTTGGGGATACATCATTGATAGATACTGCTGAGCTCGAACAAGTTCAGAATCTCTTGGTAAATTTTGAAGCAGTGGCTGATTATGCTGGGAGTTTAGTGTATTCCTTGGTTTTCCTCTCGGATCGAGTATTCAAATCCATAAGAATTGATAAGGAGTTAGACGCTCTGTTAAAACGTATCTACCTTTTGAAAGTTAATATCAACAAATTCTTAAATCAGTTGCCATTTATCAGCAATGCTGCTGCTATGACACCAAAAACTACTGTTTCTGTGGATTCTCTTTTCATACTCGATTCTCTCCTTTATGACCTCAATGATCTAATGAATCGAGAGGGAGGTCTGATCGTTGATGTGAAGGACCAAATTGAAATGCTTCGTCAAGGGCTAATGCTTTCCAAGTCTCTGCTCAAGGGTGTAAAGGTGCCACCAACTTCGGAGATCCAAGAATTGAAAGAAACTGTGACACGAATCAGAGACGTGGCATATGAAGCTGAATATCTTATCAGCTCCTTTTTGTCTGGAAATGCCCCTCTTTGGTATCTCACGGTCAGGCTCACTGATGTCATCTATAAGATTAAGCTTATTGAGACTATGCTCCTGGAAATCAGAAAAAACTATGACATTGGAGCCTTAAAAATTGCCGAGGAGTTCAGTGTGGAACAAATATCATCACAAGCTAAAAAATATTCTGAGGTTGATGATATTATCGTTGGACTTGAGGACACGACAACTTATATTCTGGATCAATTGGTAGGAGGAACAGAGCAGTTGCAAATTATATCCATCTTTGGGATGCCGGGACTTGGAAAGACAACTTTTACAAAGAAAATGTACAATCATCCCTTAGTTGACTATAGGTTTGACAAACGGGCATGGTGTGTCGCTTCCCAAACATATCAGAGGAAACGTCTATTGATTGACATTCTCACAAGTTCAAAAAGTGAAGCTGACAAAAATAAGATTTTGAAATTGGAAGAAGAAGATTTGCTCGAAGGCATTTACAAAAGTTTAAAGGGAAGAAGATACCTAATTGTAATAGATGATATATGGAGTTCAAATGTGTGGGATGATTTGCGGAGATGTTTCCCAGATGATGGAAATGGAAGCCGGATATTGTTCACCAGCCGGAATAAAGATGTTGCCCCACCTAATACCATAATAAACACACTTCCCTCTTTGTCAAATGACCAATGTTGGGAGCTATTAGAGAAGAAGGTGTTCCACAATGATCCATGCCCTCCAAAATTGCTAGAGATTGGAAAAGAAATTGCAGCAAAATGTTGCGGACTACCACTTGCAGTAGTTGTTATAGCTGGTTTTCTTTCAGCTATGGACAAAGAAGAAAGTAGATGGAAAAATGTGGGAGAAAGATTAGCCACGTACATTTTTTTCTGAGCACAACAATCCCATGGCACGGATTTTGCAACTCAGCTACAAACACCTACCAAACTATTTAAAACCGTGCTTTCTTTATTTTGGAGCATTTTCGGAAGATGCAGAAATTTCAGCACAGAAGTTGATCAGACTGTGGGTTGCTGAAGGATTCATACGTCAGGAAGAAACGAAGAGTGCGGAGAGTGTAGCGAAAGAATATTTGATGGAGCTAATTGATAAAAGCCTAGTAATGGTTGCCCAAAGAAGATGGGATGGTGGAGTCAAAGCTTGTGTTATTCATGATCTACTGCGTGACTTGTGCTTGAAAATATCCAAGCAGGCAAACTTTGTGAAATTGGTGGACGAGTAAGTAACCCTCATCTATTTTGTTCTTTTATAATTTGTGTTTCTATTTTAGCTTACCTGATGTTTTTATTTTTTTGGTTTCTTTAAAAAAATATAACTGCAGTACGTGCTCAATATATCAGAAAGGTCATCACCTAATATCACTTCAAAATCCGCTAACTCCTTTCTTCGGTCACCATGTTCGCTCTTTTCATGCCGAATGTCCTGGATCAGCGTTCTATCTTGGCAGCATGAAATTAATTAGAGTTTTGGATTTCAAGATAGTGATGAATTATAGTCGTTTGATTGGAACAGAGTTTCTTATTAACTTGAGATACTTGGTTATTAATGAATTGCCGGCATCAATAAGCAGCCTTAGGAATTTAGAATATCTTCGTGTGCAGAGAATTGTTCAGGGATATACAAATATACCGATGGTAATTCTAAAGATGGTTAAGTTGATACACCTCCACGTAACCTTAGCGGCAGGTTTTGAGGAAGATTGCGATAGCTCCCACACAAATAACATAGAAGTTCTTTCCAATGTTAGTATTTGTAAGCTGGAAGATGAAGAGATGTTGAAATGTTCACCCCATCTTCGCAAACTCAAATGTGGATGCCGTCCATTATTGGTGGAAGAGAATGGGATATCTGAATATCGATATCCTGATCTCCGCTTCCTCACTCAGCTTCAGTCACTCGAAATGACGGAGATTAACTTCCGCAGTGGTAAAATGCCAGACAGTAACTTCTACAAAGGTAAACTTGCGGAGATTAACTTCCCCTCCGTTATAAAAAGGCTGACTCTGGTTGGCTGGCGCTGGCCTTGGGAAAAGATGTCGATAATTGGGAGATTGCCAAGTCTCGAGGTTCTCAAATTAAGAGAGAATGCATTTGTTGGAGAAATATGGGATACAAGGGATAACGAATTCGAGCAGCTAAGATTCTTGAAACTGGGAAATTTAAATCTTACTCAATGGAATGTCACGTCCAGCGAACATTTCCCCAGTTTGCAACGATTGGTCTTGTACAATTGCAACAATCTGCAAGAGATTCCTTGTGAAATCGGAGAAATTGCAACTCTGCAGTTGATTGAGGTACAAGGGACGTGCCGAAAGTCACTGGTGGAGTCTGCTAGACAAATTGAACAACAACAACGGGAAAGTGGAAATGAAGAGCTTAGAGTCATCATCGGACATATTTATGAACCATACGATTAAGAGCTTATGACAACCTCTACCTATCAATATACGTCTTGCTTAATAATATTACTGGCTGGTCGACATAAAGGAAAACGTGGAGAATACTTTTTGCATTGCTTCTTGTTTCATTTTTTTCATTTTCCCCCCCTCATCAGTTGTACTTTTACGGCAGTAAATAAAATATCTTAAACGTTTATATTGTTTCTTGCCCATCTAAGAGAAAAATCCTTTGACGATAAACCCCAAGATCCTTTGATGAATTTTCCCGCACTAGCTCCTGAATTGCTTTTATATGGCACTTTGAATAGTAATCTCTGTAATTAATCCCTTGAGATTTGTCTCATTCAGTCATTTGGACCAGAGGTATGGAGTGTACAGTTCAAATCTGTCAAATGGAGATGGGGACTTTGGGTTGGTACCTAAATTATACACTATTTTCACTTTTGGTACCCCACATTCAGGTCATATCAATTTTGGTACTCCTTGTTTTACCTTTTGTTCATTTTTGCTACATTTATCAAACACCCGTCAATTTCGATATCCCATGTTTTATTTTTTCATCATCAATTTTGGTACACATGTTTTACTTTTTAATCATAAGAGTATCATGAATGAGATATTGTGGTTACGGGATAGACTGCAGTGCAATATTATGAGACTGTTAATCATGAAATGTACCCGAGGAAGTTTGCAATTTTAATCTTGCACAAAAAATCCTTGTCGGGTTTTCCTTTTTTGCACTTGGGCATCCATGTGGACTAGTTTTGTGCTGGGGACATTTTCTTGTTTTTTAGGTGGCTCATAATTTATCGTAGTTTTCATTTAAACAAAATGGTCCAGCCATGGTTAAATTTATTTTTGAATGGAGAACAATTAAACAGTAATCCCACTCTGTGAATTGGGCTTGGAGACAAATGAAATTGTTGAATGAAAACTATGTAGGATATCAAACTTGCTGATTGCTATGAAGATTTGTGGGAGATTGAATTGTATGAGCTATTAATACAAACTCAATACAGGGCTGCACAAAAAGCTCATTCTTCTTATTGTTGTCAGCTAATGCTCCTGGCCACTAAAACCTTAAAAAGCCATCAACATTTTGCATTGGAAGCCTCAAGTTTCCCTCTTGGTCCACGCAGCACAGAACCACTCATACAATTTTATTTAATCACCACCTCAGTTATTTTTCAAATATTATACTTCTATGCTTGACGTTTGTATTTGTTTTACAAATATCCCTCAATAGGTGCAATTTATAAAATAGAAGCAAATGCCAAGACATATTTCTAATTTTGATAAACTAGTAAGATGCACGTGCGTTGCACGTGATCCGTATAATTTAATTAATGATTTTTTTTGTATTACTAATTAACCTTTTGGGTCACATGCAATTTGATTTTTATCAAGACATTCAATATGTGAGTTTCTCTTGCAGTGCTTCTTCACCCTATTAATATAATCTTGCTTTTGAATATTATTTAGATTATCATATTTTCTCTACATATTATCATGATTTCTTTGTCCATATATATCTTTTACTGTAGCATAATAATTTTAAACATTTTATATAAGTGGCATATATCTTGAATTATGAAACTGTGAAAAGAAAAACTATAAAATTTTAAATATTTAAAAAGATATTTGAATCAACTTACCTAATGATAAATTTAATATGGATGATCTCCAATACATTTTTTTTTTGAAATATCTTCAATACATTCTTTTTTTTTAGTTTGAAGAATTAGTAATTATTCTTTTTGTTAAAGTAAATATTACTTCATGCGGCATGAAATAACCTATAATACAAAATATATTTATAACAATTATACAATCTTATTGTTCCCAAAAAATTACTATAACAATAATAAAAAGCATACCAAAAAGTACATGATTGGGCACAATGAGCATACCAGAAAATATAAAATTAGTCATAATCTTAAAATTATGTTACATAGGCATATATTTGATATAAACAAATTATATTTATGATGCCAATTATCAAAAGCATAATGAATCCAATTAATACATATGAATTCTTCTTGTAATCAAGTTATATCCATTCATCACCTAAGTTTTCATAGGAATTTTACATCATCCACATACAATTACAAAGTGTATCGTAATAGGTAAAAGATGCAGTGATAGGTAAAAGATGCAGTGAAATTGTATCTGTAGGTCCCAAGGGGTGTAAGTGTAAGGTTTAGAAGGGGGGGGGGTTGAATAAACCTTACCAAATTTTCGATTTAGTCCTTTTAAATATACAGAGTTGATTCTACACACCGTATCCTTGATGGACAATCGATTTAGTCAATCAAGAGAGTTAGTCTCTCAACAGACTCAACCGAGTCATGGAATGGAATAACTCACTGTTGACTCTCAATTAACTCGATTGTGGTTTTGTTTTCGCAGGAAGACTTAACACCCTTAAGTTTGATTAAGCAAGAATTTAGTGCTTGGTTTAGTACTTATAAGTTATCAAGTGGATAGCAAATTTATCACAGATATAAGCGATTAAAAAATGCAGAATTAAAATGTCAAAAATGTAAATGACACAAAGAAATTTTTATAGAGGTTCGAAGATGGGGTAATTCTTCTACTCCTCTCTTCTCCAACTCCCGGAGGAATCCACTAGGTAATGATCGGTTTACAAAGTGGTAACATCCGTATACAAGTCTTGATCACACAAATGGTGACTTGATCCTTTGGGACTCGATGCGAGACGCCTTGATCACTCACCGCTTCTCTTACGACTCGGCTTTCTTCACAGGGCACCGCTTTTTGCTACTACAAACTCACTTGCTCAAGCTCTTTGGATTTGATCACGAAGCCCTCCAAAAGCTTAAGACTTGGTTCGACCTTGAACCTTCCTACAATCCTTCGTGGAATGTAGACCCTTTTCTTCAAAAGTTTCCTCTTCAACCGATTGAAGTTATCTTTTCTTCACGGGTGAGTGTTGGATTGATGTGCTTCGTAATGTAGGCTTGAGGATTAATCTTGAATGATTTGAGAGTATTTCTGGTTACAATTTGATTGATTTCTTGAATGTTCGTGTTCGGGGTTACCGCTTCTTGAGTCATTCCTCGGCCTTTTATAGTGATCTTTAAAAAATTTGCCCGTTGAAGAGATAGGCTTATTTTTGAAAGTCACTTGCGATCGTTAGTTTGCTTGTCTTGTTGCGATCCTTGAATTGCCATTTCCTCGTATGAATTGTTCTTTCACCTTTTCGTAGTTCGACACGGTGTAGTGCTTCCCATTGTTCATTCCTTTTGCACGCTTCGGGACTGAGCACTCCGAGAAAGGTGGTATGGAGATATTACTTGTTTAAGTAAATCTCTTGATTTCTCGTACAACGGATCTTTTACAGATTATCTCGACTTGACGCATTTCCTTGCTTTCCCCCAGGTGACTTAGAGTCGACTTTCCAATCATCGGATGACTCTTCTCACTTCAACTTGAGACTTGGCTTTTCTCGAGTTGACTTAATCGATACTCCACTTAGCCGCATTTCACCGCTTCTTCAAGAGAGTTCCCGTCTACTCTTTTTTTTGCCATACTCAAATGCCTCACAAAGCAGAGTCTTCCTTCCATCTTGATTGTCTTCTTGCATGTTAGGGCGTAGGCCGGCTTAACTCTTGGCTTGCACTCTAATTGTTACAATGCATTTTACAACAAGAATTGGGGTGCCAACTTTCTATTCTAAGTTTTACATGGCATTCATCAAAATCTAAACAATAAAATTCCTAACAATTTCCCCTTTTTGATGATGCCAAAACTTAAACCATTCAAAAATGCAAACAACAAAGATACATACGATAGTGTATTGACATAGAATGTATGCGCAAATCAATTCTTTTATTGATCATATCATTCTTGTTCTTTTACACAATGTTTACAAGGTATCGAGTACATATTTTCCTACACGTAAAAAATAAAGAATTTATAGCTTTATTACGAAGACTTACATTGTATGTATTTACATAGTGAAATACACGAAGGGTTGACAAAGAACACTTCATCTCCTTCGCCGCTCCTTCTTTCATCTTGTTCAAAGATCTTCTTCTTCTTTTTCTCTTTTTCTCGTCGTCACCGCCTTTTTTTTCTTTTCATATGCCTTCCTGGCAGCTTCATCTCTTCTTATTCTTTCCTGTCTCTCTCCTCCCATAGCCGAGTTTGCTCTTGTTTTCTTCTTCTAGTCTTTTTACATACTCAGCGTTAGTTTTAGCCACTTGCAAATTTGCTACTTGGTCAAGCCCACCAAAGAGATCCCTCCTTTCTTTCCTGGATCCACATATTCAATGTTTTTGGGCGGAGCCTGGGTCCAAGCTTCTTCCTCCACCACGCTTCTTCCTCTACCTCTGGGCGTATATCAGACGGGGTCTTCTTCTTTCCAAATTGAGTGACCAGCGGAGTGACCAAAGCAGAGCGATCGCCGTGAGTCTCGTCACGCATGTCACTTCTTCACATAACGTGAGACCCTTTTCCCAAGATAAGTCCCAAGCTTGAGCCATAGAAATATTTGCAAAGTATCCCTCGATTCGAGCGTTTTAAATTCATCAACTGATCGTGGCTCGTCCCGACATCCGAGATGGCATAAGTGTCTCTGTCTCACTTTGGAATGCCTCCGTGTTCTTTCAAGATGTTCATAATTCGGGCATCCATTCTTCCTTCCACTTCCTTCATCCCTCGCTTCAATTCTTTTTCTCTTATCGGCCATGGATATAGCAGAGTGTTGGAGTGGCAGAGTCACGGGAGTTTGCGCTTATAATGTCACCGTGACAGACCTTGTTGGGGGTTTGTGCAATCATCAAGGTCACATCCGCGATCCTTCCCCTCAACAAGCTTTCCTTTCTTTTGTTTCAAAACTTCCTCACCGATTTTCCTTCTCACCGCTCCTTCCTTCTCAACTTCGATCCCCCTTGCTTTTTTAGGTATTCCTCTTCCCCCTTTTGGCATCATCAAAGGAGAGAGGAACGCCTGAAATGACTTGCAAGCAAGAAGTCTAGCCTCACGATGGTAGAGTTCTGTTTGAGTCCGCTGCAGAGTATGCAAACGACGAATTCGGATCGAGTAGCGTTGGACTCTCTGAAATCGCTTCATCTCACCATGAGAAGGCTGAATTTTGTATTCATGGTCTCTTCCAAACGCTCAGAGATCACTTTTGTTTTGTTCACGCAGCACTTAATCTCGGCAATGTGAGCTTCATGCATGTGCTCAATATGCTCTCTCGCCTTCTTTTTGCATCAAAGATTTTCACTCTCCCATACCAAAGCAGCTTGTTGAACAATGTCCTGAAGTATCTAACCCGTTCCACACGCATTGTTTTCTTTGTTGCCACCATTCCCTTATCCTGATCAAGTATGCCTCTTAAATCACCGTAAGGTTGGCATCTCTGTTGTCCAACCGCATGTCCAAAGAGGCCGATGTCTCTCCATCCGTTCAATCTCAAAGAAAATAGTGCTTTGAACACCTCTCGAACTTCAAACGATTCTTCCGTTGCGGTGATGGCCATACAAAGATCAAAGTCATAAGCACTGAACAATGGTACCTAATGAGAAAACGGAGGCTGGTCTGCGTGATAGTGTGCGCGTTCATTCTTCGACTCTTCATGGAGGTCGGGTACCTCCAGGAAAAAAGGAAAAGATTCTATAAAAGATTCATCACCGCCCACCGGGATTCGTTCGATGATGAGCGGTGCGCGTGAAGTTCTTTTAGGAATCGACCCTGCCGCAGACTTGAGGAGCCTCGCGCAGCGGGTCTCTTGTTCACCGGGTCTTGTTGTGAAGTGGACCCGCTTGCGAGCCTCAATGTCTCAACACCTTCGTTGGTCTCACCGCTTTTCCATTTGAGTAGACTCGGTCCTCGGCCTTATCGAAGCGTCATCGGACGATGATGAGATTTCCATTGGTGGCTCATCATCAAAGTTAAAGGTTTGACGAGTAGTCTTGGGATCGACTTGCTCGTGCTTGGAACATCCGCAATGAGTCTTTTGGATTTGCACGGGGGATGACTCGCTTCTTCATCGCCTTCCGATCCCCAAAAGGTTACATCGGGATTATCCTGGGAATCATGAAGTGCGCTTATCTCCTTCTCGAGATGGGTCTATGATAGCAGGAGGGATGTTCTCTACTTGACCTCTTTACCCCGGAAGTCTCAACCTCCCGTGGCCTTCGCACCTCCAAAGTCTCTCACTGCAATGGGCTTGGTCCTCCCTTTCGGCGACAACAAAGTGTCACTGCCTTAGGGTCTTTCGTGGTGGCATCCATTGAGTCTCAACCCCATGGATTGCACTTTCATCGCCTGCAGTGTTAACTCCTGTAGTACATTCCTTCCTCGTGCCTCGATCGCATCGCAACGCTCATTAGTCTTCGTGAGCATTTGGCACCTCACCGAGAGACAGTCTCAATCGCCTGGAGCTTCGATGGCAACTTGTCGTTCTTTCTTGTGTTTGTATTTTCTCTCCTTCGCCTCCTTGATTCGTTGTGGAGTCATCTGCAAAGATCCTCCGACCTTGCCGCAGCCGGAGGGAGTTTCCCCCACCGGGCGCACCACCGAGTGACTTGAATGGGGTCACTTGTCTCCAAACTCCCGGCTGTTTCGATTGAATGTTCACCGTTGGGGCAGGTGGGTAAAACACCTTCAATAGGGGTTGGCTCGACCGGGGTCCCCATTGTCCCGGTTCATCGCCAAGTCCCTTATCGCCTTCTTCCGAGTGAGTCGGGAAGTGGTGGCAAGAACAACAGCTGGCGATTTGTCAACCACCACTCCCATTGGATCAATTTCACCGTGTTCGAGGACTCTCCTGGTCCCTCCATCGGTCTTTTTGCTCGTGAAGGATTCTCGATTCATGCAATGGTTGCCGCATTTGCAACTCTTCAGAAAGGCAAGATTCTCCTGATCCTCATCACCGCCGTCGAGAAGACATCAAGGAGAGGATGTGTGTGTTCGTGGGTGCCGAGATAGGCGGATGTTGGCCTTCTCTCACGTGCCTCGCTTCCCTCACTTGCTTTTCTCTCTCCTTTTCCTTGAAAATCTGCAGGATGTCTATGCATTGTCTTCATCAAGTCTTTGGGAGCACAGTGTTTAGTCCAAGGAAATTTAGTAGTTCCTCTTCTTCTTCTATAAACTCAGCCGTTGGAACTGTTCCCGACTTACTCAACTTCCATTTCCTCCACTCACGCAGACGATTTTGGATGTCCGGGTAAGGTGGAGATAGGATCATTACATCACTATCCGCTCTAGCAGTTCTTCTTGTGTTTCAAATTGTGTGAACTACAATCTGTGTCTTCGGGTTGCCTCTCACGATCGCCTTGAAAGCAGACTTGGCTTTTTCATCAACTACATCCGAGACTCTACTTCTCCAGCAATCTCCCAGTTTTTGCTCTAGCCGAGTGGCGACTCACCGGTTTCTCCAAATCGGAGCGCTTGATAATTCGTCTTCGTCTCTAGTTTGTACCGTAGGGATTTCTGTTCGAGACGGTGTCCTCCGAGTCTTGGGTGGCGGGGGCCTGGTCTTTGGTATCTTTTTCTCGAGGAGCGGGCCGTCGTGGCTTCTCGCTTCTCCTCTTTTTGACGATCGGAGAAGGTATTTGTGAGTCCTTCTCGACCGGCTCACTGCTGCAGGGGGCGGGAGACACGGCTGGGGCAAGGTGTGACTGACTTCTTTGTAGGGCGGAGCATGTTTGGTTTTCTTTCTTTGCAGGGGCAACAGATCTTCTTAGCAGCACCGCAGGGGCAGCTTTCTTCTTGGTTGGAGAGGAAACAATCGTATCTTCGGGGTCACCGATTCCCCTCACTTGTGTCGCTCTCTTGGCGTAAGCTCTCTTCAGACGCCCGAGAGATTTGCTCAACATCCTCTTGTTAACATGGAATGCTTTCCCATGTCTAAGAGGGACTCCTTTCACCTCCATCACCGGCCAATCACTAGGCCATATCCTAGGGATCCTCCAAATGTGCCATCTTCCTTGAAGGATTTGTTCCCACGTTCGCAGAGTCCGCTGTAGACAAACTCGGCCAGTTTATCTTCTTTTTCGCGATGATTGCAGCCATTACAATCGCTTTGCCTTTTTACATTGGTCAAAGCCGCCAAATTTGATGTCGATACATTTGGCAACTATGTCCAACAACTTGTGATAATCCTCCTTCAAATCTCTTGTTTGTCTGTGTACACTATTTTATCAAAAAAGTCGAGCTTGACTATTTCTTTCCAAGCATCGGCCAGGTTTACATCACCGTTAATCTCGATGCTCCTTCATTTGGTAGTGAGCGAAGTTCACCAAATCCTCGCGAGATATAATCACCGCTTTCCGTGAATGTATGACTTTATTCCTTCATCGTGAATCTCATCATTCACGAGAATTGTGCGACTTCCTCCACATATGTCATCGGATATTCTAACGTCGAAAACGGTTTCAAATGCCGGACGTTTCAACTTTTCAAAGAAATTTTCTTCACTAGGGTGTCGTCGGACCCTGTTTCACCATTCCGTCGAAATCCACCGTAGAGCCGGTGTGGATTTGCTTTCCTAACTTGGTAAAGTCATAAGTTGGTGCCATTTTTCAGATTATATCGAAGAAAAACTCGAAATTGATTTGAAGATAGATAGGGTTTCGAGAGAATTTTTGCCTTTGCTTTTGAGAGAAAGAAATGAACAGTTTTAAGTGTGTGAGAGAGAAACGGACGAAAATGGTTTAAATATGGTTTATCAAAGGACGTGCGGGTGGTTTTTGAAATGTGATCGAAATCAACGGCTTAGATTTTGCACGCCTATTTAGCATTTAATGTCTCGTATTTAATGCGTCGGCATTTATATCCAATCATAAGCTTGGTGTGCGGCTTTATGTCCGTACACATCATCATTATCTTTGACGTATTCCTTAAAACATTCCCGCTTAGTCAAAACGATCGCGTTTTTGTCACTTTGCTCATCATAAGTGACTCGGCTTATCCCTTAGCCGATTTAACTCTACTCCTCACAGCTTTTTTCAAATACTCAAATATCGGTCCGACTTCGGTGTAGTCTTTTCCGACATCTGGTGATTTCGATTTATCGAAATGATTTGTGTGTTCAGCTCTTTTTCACTTTTTGTGTTCCATTTCTTTTCTTTGAGTTTTCTCAATGTTAACTCAGCTCAATTAACCCCAACTCATGCTTGAGTTCTTCAAATCTTGACTCACATAATGGTTTTGTGAAGATGTCAGCTAGTTGTTTATCGCTTGAGATATATTCCAGGATGATGTCCTTCTTTTCAACATGATCTCTTATGAAGTGATATCTGACATCAATATGCTTTGTTCTTGAGTGCAACACAGGATTTTGAGTGATTGCAATTGCACTTGTGTTATCACACATGATTGGAATTTCTTTTTCCTCAACTTCATAGTCTCCGAGCTTTGTCTCATCCATAGGACTTGGGCACAACAATACCGCCATGCAGCCTATGTATTCTCGCTTCACCAGAGGTGGCTATTGAATTTTGCTTCTTGCTAAACCAGGAAATTAGCATGTTTCCTAGCATTTGACATGTGCCTGAAGTGCTCTTCTCCCACTCCACTCGCATCCAAAGATAGTCGAATCAATAGCCAATTAGCTTGAATCCACCTTCCTTTGATACCATAGGCCTACTTCTTGCTTCCTTTCAAGTATCTCAATATTCTCTTAGTCCATTATATGGCTCTCTTTTGGAGCAGATTGAAATCTTGCACATACACCTACAAAAAAGGTGATGTCCGCCCGCTTCTTTGTGAGATAGAGCAATGATCCAATAAGTGCTCAGATCTTGTTTGATCTACAAAGCTTGCCATCCGCATCCATGTCCATTTTGACCGATGTGTTCATTGGTATTTTTACGAAGACTTCTCCTCCATACCAAACTTCTTCATTAAATCTCTCGGTGTATTTTGTTTGACTTATGAAGGTTCCATCCTTCAAACCGTTTCACTTGGAGTCCAAGGAAGAATGTCGGCTCCCATCATGCTCATTTAAAATTTACTTTGCATGAGGTTTGAAAACTTTTCACACAACTCTTTGTTTGTGGATCCAAAAATGATGTCATCCACATATATTTGAACAAGCAAGATACTCTTTTTTGTCTTGAATTCTCAAAAGTGTTCTATCTACTTTTCCTTTTGTGAATCCATTTTTGGTTAGGAATTGTGACAAAGTGTCATAACATGCTCTCGGGTGCCTGTTTCAATCCATATAGAGCTTTCTTGAGTTTGTATACCTTATCTCCAAGAGTCTTCTCGCTCAAATCCTGGAGGTTGTTCAACATACACTTCTTCTTCCAATAAACCATTTAGGAATGCACTTTTTACATCCATCCGATATACAATGAAATTCTTGTGAGTCGCATAGGCATGAAACATCCTTATAGCTTCCAATCTTGCTACAGGGGCAAATGTTTCATCAAAATCTATCCCTTCTTCTTGGCAATATCCTTTGGCTACTAATCTTGCTTTGTTTCTTACCACGAGCCTTCCTCGTTCATCTTATTTCTCGAACACCCATTTGGTGCCAATAACATTTTGATGTATGGGTCTTTGCACTAATTCCCATACTTTATTTCTTTCAAACCGATTCAGACTCTTCTTGCATAGCTTGAATCCAATGTGTGTCGTCCCAATGCTTGTGACACGTCTTTGGGCTCTATTTGTGAGATGAAGCATGTGAACATGGCTTCTTGTTGAGTTCGATCTTGTTTTGACACCTTCTCTTATATCTCCAATGACAAGTTCTCGTGGATGGTCTCTTAGCCATCTTACATCGTTTGGAGTAAGTTAGCCGGATTTAGTCGACTTGCACTGTGTTCTTTGTGGTCGCTCTCTCGTAATCACTTAGCCGCAAATTTTCCAAATGTTTTGAGATTCACTATCTCATCTTCTTCTCGAATTGATAATTCCAAATTGCTTCCAAATTTCAAAGATAGACTCTTCTCGTATGGTTGGATGATTGACTTATCACCACTCTTCAATGTCTTCTCCATTTACATTTGGCTCATCGAATACTACATGAATGGATTCTTCTCAGAACCATAGTTCTTTTGTTGAGTATCCTGTAGGCTTTGCTTTCATTGAGTATCCTAAGAAGATACCTTCATCACTTTAGCATCAAAAGCCTTTAGGTTGTCTTTGCCATTGTTGTGGATGAAGCATTTACATCCAAATATTCTCAAATATGCAACATTTGGTTTTCTTCCACCCAGATCTCATAGGAGTCTTTGTCACCGCTCTATTTATCATACATCCTTTTTGGGTGTAGCAAGTGTGTTGATTGCTTCACCAAAATCTTTTTGGTAACCCCGCTTGACTAACATGGTCCTCGCCGCTTCTTTGAGGGTTTTGTTCCTTCTTTCTCGCAACTCCATTCTCACAGGAGTTCTTGCTGCCGATAGTTCATGACCAATACCATTTTCAATACAATCGAGTTATTATTCCATTGACAAATTCGGTTCCTCTGCATTCGATCTTATTTTGATAATGGTTTGACTCTTCTCGTTTTGAATCCTCTTCATCACCGTGGTAGTTTTTGTAGAGTTTCTTTCTTCTTACACATGAATATTGTCCATGTATATCTTGAGTAGTCATCTACTACCACCAAGGTGTATATCTTTCCACTTATCTTTGCCGGTTCCACTGGGCCAAATAGATCCATATGAAGCGATGCAATATTCTTGTTGAGGATGGGCATGTCTTTTCTTTGAATGATGACTTGATTTGTTTTCCCTTCGACATCGTCACATATACTCTCCTTCTTGTATACTTGAGTCCGGAAGTCCTTCCACAAGATTACTTCCGCAAGCTTGTTAATCGTTTTGAAATTCAGGTGACTCGACTTTTTGTGCCACAAATAACTTGATTCAACAAGGCGCTCTTTGCAAGAGAAGCAGTGCTAGGTGTTGCGCTTGACCAATCCACTACATACATATTTTTCTCGTACATCCTTGCAAAGACAACTTCATTTGATTCAATATCTTTGATTTGGCATATACCCATGTTGAATCCAACATTGTAGCCCTTGTCACGAGTTGGTCGATGCTCGATAAGTTGAAGTTGAGTCCTTCAACATATGCAACATCTGTGATTTCTAATCCATTCCTCTTGATGGATCCAATGCCTCTTATTTCGCCAGAGCTTCATTTCCTCCAAATATGACTTTTGCTCCTTTAACTTCCTTGAACTTTGACAGTTTTTCTTATTTCTGTCATATGTCCGGAATGTACCCACTATCCATGTACCAGGTTCCTTGCACTCACTGCTCCTTGAACCCGCAATCAAGGAAATTAAGTTTTAGGTACCCATACTTGTCCGGGTCCCGAGGGGTTAGAATTATAAGATGATCCAACCAACCTATAGCCAAATGATTTGACTCTAAGGGGTTGCCATCTATCGCCATAATCATAATTAATCCTGGCAAATTGCTTGGGGATTCTAGGTTCATACAACTGTCTCTTTTGTCTCGTATAATCGCATATATGTTTTAGCAATTGCCTTCCTTGGGTAATTGTGGTGTCTTTGAGTGTAGTGCCTAGGTGCATATGTGTCTTTGATGAAAGCTCTTATGCTTTTGGAATGGCCTTTCTTTGAGTTCTAGGCCTTTGCCATTTGGGCTTATATTCCATAAGTCTATCTTTGATAGTTCACATTATTCCAATCACTTGGCTTGGATATTTTCTACCATTCCCATCATATGTATTTCTTTTATGGGTTTTAAGGGTTTTTGGTAGCTCTGCTTCCTTTTTGCAGAGTATTTTCTGCTTTGGAGTTTGCTTTGAGGAACTCTGCAATCTCTTCTCACTGTCCTTTCAAATAAGCACTCAACTCGGGTCATTTTCCTTTTCCTTTATAACCAAGGCCGCTTTGCTTGTTATTGTGCTTTGGAGTGAATGTGTGTGCAACATTTAGAGTTTTGGATTTTTCGACTCTTCATGGCTTGAAGATCCTTTTTCCAAAATTACTTTTGAGGTTTAACGTAGCACGAGGAATTAAATCCTAAGCCTGTCTTGTCTCCGCATTCTCTTTGACTCATAATAAGATCATCCAATGATTTAGATGCCTTAGTGAATGAGGCAATGACATTCTGAGGTCATTCTCCCTCTTTTTCTATAGCAAGTAATCTCTGCTCTTAATTTAGCATTTTCACCTTTTTAAACTTTCATTCTCAACAACGACTATTTGATTTAGAGTACTCGGCTCCTTAGTCACTTTGAGTTTTGATTCTTGAGTAGGCTTTTTTTCCTCATTCAATAGTGTGTGTGAGGATTTAATGTGTTCAAAATCTTTCATCATTTTGCCTAATGAATCATAAAGATCAAGTGGGTGATGAAGTGTGTGTGTCACGATCACTATCACTAGAGTCCGAGTTTGATGAGTTAGAGTGTACCGCATCTTCTTGGTCGTTGATCTTGTTCCTTGGCCATCAAACAGATCGGGCTTCTTCTTCGAGTCACTTGAGTAGTCGGCTTCACGCTCTCTCGAATCAAATTGTCTCTCTTGACTTGGTCATTTTTGCATCTCTGCAGCCATCATTGCCTTTTTCTTTTCTTGTCTTCTTTCTCTCAAGACCTTCCTTTCTTCTTCATCCCTCGTACTTGTTGACTACAGGATATGAGCATCAATGGCATAGTGACCTGGTTCTCTACAGTTCCAACATAGATATTCACCTTTTGATCACTCTTTTTCCATTCTTGGATTGTCACCCTTTGATACTCAACTTTTTGATGATCATCTCTTGATTGGCCTATCTTCCCTTGATTTGGAGGAGCCGAGTGTCTTCCGGAAGATTCACCCTTTCCTCTCTTGTAGTTCTTATTAAAGAACTTGTTGAATCTTTTAACCATCGTGGGCTATTTCTTCCGGGTCAATGACTTCTTTGACCTCGGCTCTCTTCCCATCTTTAACAATTAGAGCAAAATTGCTTTGGGGTACAACTGTCTCTTCCTCGGTCTTTTCTTCTCACTCAAACTCGTAGGCTTTGAGGTCCGAGAATAATTCATGGTTGGATGTCTTTGATAGGTCCATGGAATGTCTCGATGCCATGACCTTCATTTCCCATTCAGGTGAAGACTTTTTAGGATCTTCATACACATTTCCTTCGTGTATATTCCTTTCCAAGTGCAGACACTCATTTGTGATTTCGTGAACCGAGCATCCAGTTGATCCAGGTTTTCTCCGAGATCATTTTGAAGTTCTCAAATTTCTCAGACAAATACCACCGATAATTTGTTTTCTTTGATTTGCTCCGAGCCTTCACAAATCAATGTCACTTGTCCCGCATTTCTTTAGCCGTTTTGCATGATTTGACTTTATTGAACATGGCTTTGTCCAAGGTTTTGTAAATGATGTCCTTGGCTACATTGTCCAGGTTATATCTTTTTCTGTCATCATTTGTCCACTCGCTTCTTGGTTTTTCAACCATGACAGTCCGGGAGCAACATCTTCTTCTCCTTCACCGCAACTCTTCGTGACATGCAATTGTTTCACCTTTAAGATTTGCAGAGGCCCATCTTCTATCACTATCCACATCTCATCATGTATTCTTTGATAGATGAGCCTCGCATACGAATTTTCCAATCATCAAATTCTTCAATTGTGAACATAGGGATGCGTGTCAAATTTGCTTCTATGATAATAACTTTTAATGATAAAAGGAGTTTTGAAAGTTTAAGTACTAAAGCGGACTTTGAAGAGTTTGGAGATCTAGTTCAAGAACTGGTGCGGAGGGTTCAATGAACCAACCGCTCCGATACCACTTGTAGGTCCCAAGGGGTGTAAGTGTAAGGTTTAGAAGGGGGTTGAATAAACCTTACCAAATTTTCGATTTAGTCCTTTTAAATATACGAGTTGATTCTACACACCGTATCCTTGATGGACAATGATTTAGTCAATCAAGAGAGTTAGTCTCTCAAATGCACTCAACCGAGTTTGTTGATGGAATAACTCATTGTTGACTCTCAATTAACTCGACTGTGGTTTTGTTTTTAGCGGAAGACTTAACACCCTTAAGTTTGATTAAGCAAGAATTTAGTGCTTGGTTTAGTACTTATAAGTTATCAAGTGGATAGCAAATTTATCACAGATATAAGCGAGTTAAAAATGCAGGAATTAAAATGCTTTGAAATGTAAATGACACAAAGTGAAATTTTTATAGAGGTTCGAAGATGGGGTAATTCTTCTACTCCTCTCTTTCTCCAACTCCCGGAGGAATCCACTAGGTAATGATCGTTTACAAAGTGGTAATGAGTCCGGATACAAGTCTTGATCACACAAACGACTTGATCCTTTGGGACTCGATGAGACGCCTTGATCACTCACCGGCTTCTCTTACGACTCGGCTTCTTCACAGGCGGCCGCCTTGCTACTACTGACTCACTTGCTCAAGCTCTTTGGATTTGATCACGAAGCCCTCCAAAAGCTTAAGACTTGGTTCGACCTTGAACCTTCCTACAATTCTTCGTGGAATGTAGACCCCTTTTCTTCAAAAGTTTCCTCTTCAACCGATTGAAGTTATCTTTCCTTCACGGGTGAGTGTTGGATTGATGTGCTTCGTAATGTAGGCTTGAGGATTAATCTTGAATGATTTGAGAGTATTTCTCGGTTACAATTTGATTGATTTCTTGAATGTTCGTGGTTCGGGGTTACCTCGCTTCTTGAGTCATTCCTCGGCCTTTTATAGTGATCTTTCAAAAATTTGCCCGTTGAAGAGATAGGCTTATTTTTGAAAGTCACTTGCATCGTTGGCTTGTCTTGTTGCGCGATCCTTGGAATTGCCATTTCCTCGTATGAATTGTTCTTTCACCTTTTCGAGTTCGACACGGTGTAGTGCTTCCCATTGTTCATTCCTTTTGCACGCTTCCTCGGGATCGAGCACTCCGAGAAAGGTGGTATGGAGATATTACTTGTTTAAGTAAATCTCTTGATTTCTCGGCAACGGATCTTTTACAGATTATCTCGACTTGATCGCATTTCCTTGCTTTCCCCCAGGTGACTTAGAGTCGCTTTCCAATCATGGATGACTCTTCCGTCACTTCAACTTGAGACTTGGCTTTTCTCGAGTTGACTTAATCGATACTCCACTTAGCCGCATTTCACCGCTTCTTCAATAGAGTTCCCGTCTACTCTTCTTTGCCATACTCACTGCCTCACAAAGAGTCTTCCTTCCCTTGATTGTCTTCTTGCATGTTAGGGCGTAGGCGGCTTAACTCAAATTTTGGCCACTCTAATTGTTACAATGCATTTTACAACAAGAATTGGGGTGCCAACTTTCTATTCTAAGTTTTACATGGCATTCATCAAAATCTAAACAATAAAATTCCTAACAGTATCATCATAATATAAAAACTTTAAAAAAGTATGGTAGACATATGAGCGCGTATCCGTGGTTTAAATGGACATTATATTGGTCCATGTTGCAAATGAGTTCAAATATTTTTTTTTCAGTGAAAATGCAAATGAATGACAATATGCAATGATGGAAAGCCAATCATCCCAATTTTATGATTATATGTTAGTTTTCACTATATGAGTGGACATCCATATTTAATTACCTTTTTTTAAACGTAATATCTTGACATATGGGATTTGTTAAATATCTCATTGCAAAGTCGGGAGGGTAAAAAAAGCTCGAAAACCAATAAGACTGACTCGCATCATTTAGTTTACAGACACGTTTGTCCTTTTATAACTCAAACTGAGTAGATGAATGGATTAGTACAAATATACCTAATAATCTTAGATTAATTAATTCAAATAATCTCCAATGCTTTCTTTGCGCGACCAAATTCCCACTTTCTTTGGTTTAATCACGGATAACATGTTTGAATGTAATAGTCAAGCCGCACTGCATTAAGAAGTTATTTAAGCCAAAAGCAGTTTCAACACATAAATAATAAAATAAATCAATAAAATTATTGATCACTAAAATTTAGGCCTCCATCTTAAACATTTCAAGAAAGACCAAAAAAGGCCTAAAGTTTAAACCCCATGTTCAAACATTAGAAGTAAGGCACAAAAGACTAAATCCAAAATTCCAAGGGCCCTAAACGTACCTTGTCTAACCTAAGATTTTCTAAGCTAAATTCGGTTGATTATATTCATCACATCAATAGCTATAATCAAATCAATAATTAACAGTCTTAACTACACCATACCGAATAAAACATGAAAAATTTGCTAAGATCAATTACCATATCTTGCAAAAAAAAAAAAACACAAATAAATAAATAAGTTAATCGATGCCCTCAAACATGAAAAAAGAAAAAGGACTAATCTCTTAATGCAAAAGAGGAAGTCTCAATGTTTTTTTAAAAAAAAAAATAAGGCAGAGTCAGGGAAGAGTAACATTGAACAAATAAAGATGCAGAGAGAAATTCAAAAACTTCTGGGAAACCAAACAAAGAATAGTGTGATTTTGCCTACAAAAGGTGCCAGGTCATGTTTGTATTGACACTATTTGCATAGGAGTTATTTTGCACAAGTTGCACATCTCCAATGGGACATGTGACCCAATGCGAAGATATGCAATTTTTGCAAATCACAATTTTTTATGAGAAAAATATAGTCTGCTTATTGCTTAATGATAACAAAGAACCTAGTACTCATGAAAATAAACACAAGGATTTGAAATTCGTGATTGCTATATGAATTCAATGATACTTCACCCAATATTATGATCACACATTGAGAAATAAAGTTTTATAAATTAAATTCTATAAAGGATGAGATGCTCCAAGTATCAGGAACAGAGGGGTTTACACGAAAAAGAATTCGATACTGATCGCTTCTTCCAGCTTAGCGCTTGAAGCACTGATCAAATCAGAAAAGCGAAGGACGCTCCCCAGCCTTAATTTATCTATATTTTTACAGCATGATAATCTTAGAATTGCCGGCGACGCAACCAACCAACAGGTTCATAGATAAACATTTAACAGAAAGAAGTTACAGAGCAACAATTCATGTATTGGCACGATGATCACTTCCAATAACTACATTTTTTTTAAATTTTCGCAAACATAATCAGAGCTCCAATTGACTACTCCTATGAAAAAAACTGATAGAATGGCATTAACGAATCAGATGATGGACAAGACCTTAGCTGAAAATCACATAGCTGAAAATCACTATATGGAGGAAGATAGTTCATGTTCAGAGGAAGAAATCATGAGCTTGATTTTATAACTCCCTATATATTGCTCTGAGATCCAATACCCTACTACATGACTCAATTAGTATAACTGTATAAAAAATGGGAGAAAGTTTAATTTAGCGAGGATTTTCCTCAGAGAAGGACTCAATTTACTGCAACTTCTATTTGATGGACTTATGTGTTGTGATCACGTAATGCAAATTGTTGGGCAAGACTCGTATATATGATGGGGCCATTTCGTTTTCGTTAAGTCTGATGTATAATCCCAAAGTTATTATTATCACTGGAAGTCATTTCTCAATAAGTATAATCTAACAAAAACAAAAAAAATTACCGTAACATTCAAATTTCCATTGGGAAACACAATCTCCAAAAAAGGTTGGCCATTTCTTCAAGTTCGAAGTATAATGTTCAAAGTTATTATTATCAATGCAAGTCATTTCTCACTAAGTATAACATGACGAAACTACAAAATATTTACCATAACAGTCAAATTTCCATTGGGGAACACAACCTCCAAAAAGGTTATGTAGATTTTGTGCATTTGAGATGAAACTGCAAAAACTGATTAAAGGAATAATTGACCTAAAGAATAATCAAATGAGAAAGTCGTACATAGCGACTAATAGAAGAACAAATTTTTGCCTTTAAATAGAGGAAAAGGAAAACCTAAGCAAAATTGAAGATTGTAGACCAAGAAGGTACACATTAATGAACTAACTTCTAAAGTAAACTAATGTTTGAGTTGACCCACGGCAAGAGAAACATGTATTGGAAAGCTCATTTTCAACAACATATGACAAAAATGGCATAACGAAATCAGGGCCGTTATGGAAAGCATGAGAGTGCATACGATATTAAACAAGCAAAATTAAACACTTAATATTCCATGAAAACCCATATATAGGAGATGAGATATCTAAGCAATCAAGCAAACATAACTATGGATGATGAATTCATCTATGTTTATTATAAATGTCTGAATGTTTTTGCTAAAAATTACATGGACTAAAATGTCCCTGGCCCTTAAATAAGTTTTCACATTAAATAATATCATAATTACTAATTACTAATAAAAATGTCCATGGCCCTTAAATAAGTTTTCACATTAAATAATATCATAATTACTAATTACTAATAATGGAGTCTTTTAAATAATGGAGTCTTTTATCAAATGAATTTAAACTTATGATGGACAGTCATAAAACCAAAACGGTTCAATCACAAGGCATGATATACGGAGAGAAATAAAACTGAAGGCAAAAACTTATATAAGACCATCTCACGGGTCGAAATCCATGAGACGGATCCCATATCCATACCCATATCCAAGACGGTGGTATTTTTGTAATTTTGAGGATCTGTGGGCTGAATCTAAAAGGAAAGAAAAAAAGACGGAATTTTTGGGAAATCTGATTCTGCAAACACCGACAAGACCCCATCTCTTCATACATCACACAAACAGCGTGCTTCAGATTTACATCAAATTTGCTTCTGCAAACACCAACAAACTCTCCATCTCTTCATACATCATACATGCTCCTTTTCTAATTTTTATTTTTATTTTCTTACTTTTGGATTTCTGTGGGATAATGTGTATGTGGCTGATTTAGATTGAGGTGTTGATATGATGTAGTGGTGGTGGTTTTGGAGGTGGGATTTCATGGTGATATGGAAAAATGATGGAGCCACGGTTGTCGTCGCGGTGACATGAGGTCACGCGTGTAGTGACAATGATTTTGCTCTTGAGTTGTTTAGGAGTTGATTTAAGTGGTGTTGTGGTACTTGCCGACTGTAATGGCGTAACGGTGATGGGTATGGTGGTGATTTTGAAATGCATGGGGTTAGCGGTTAGCAGTGTTTTGATTGTTGTATGTGTTGCTATGGAAATGACTCCATGTGGTGATCTAAAGTGGTTCTATGGTGACCGATATGTGGTTGTGTCTGGTTTTCCTTTTGAGGCAACAATGGTGAGATTCATGGTACTTAGGAATGGTGACACTTTGGGGTTGTTTTGTGGCTTAATTCAACATGGATTGAGGCTATTCTGAGCTTGTTCTTTGATCAAGTATTGCTGAACTAAGACTGAATTTTGGCATGGACTATGGAGTTATTTTTTCTAAGTGAGGGCATACTATTTTTCGAGAGATGAAGAGCTCTTGGTAAAAAGTATTACATTTTAAGGAAAAAGTATTACATGATTAATTGAAAAGTATTACGTGCTGAATTAAAAAAAAATACAACTGTAAGTAAAAAAATATTCAATGTATGAATGAAAATGTATTATTCTTTTAATTGAATAGTATTACATGTTAAACAAAAAAAGTATTTTGATTTTAAGTAAAAACTATTATATTTTTAAGTGAAAAAGTATTACACGTTGAATTGAAAAACAATGTTAAATGAATAATATTAGGGCGGTGGAATAGTATATTTATGGGGTGGTGGTAAAAGTATCACTTTTTATTACTAAAGTATCACTTTTACTCTGAAAAGTAAACGTTTTCAATGGAACAAAAATAGTCATTTACTTGCAAATTTATATACAGTTTCAAAAGTATCATTTTTTATTAATAAAAATATCACTTTTACTCTAAAAAGTATATGTTTTTAAAGTAACAAAATTATATTAGGTCTCTTTGATCGAAAAGTATCATTTTTTATTAAAAAAATATCGTTTTCACTTGGAAAAGTATATATTGTCAAAGTAACAAAAATGATTATTTACTTGCAAAGTTGTATACAACCTTGTTTAAAAGTATCACTTTTTATTAAAGAAAGTATCACTTTTACTCTAAAAAGTATATGTTTCTATGTAACAAAATTACATTAGTAGTTCCCCGGTCATAGTATTACTTTAGACTCGAAAAGTACCACTTTTTGTTAAAAAAATATCATTTTATTCTGAAGAGTATATGTTTATCAAAGTAACAATCTGGTTATTTACTTGCAAAGTTACATAAAACCTTGTTTAGATAAAAACTTACATAAGACCGTCTCACGGGTCGCATTTGTGAGACGGATCCTCCATTACTCATGAATCCACCCAAAAGTCATGTGGTATTTTCATAATATTATATTAACATGCCAATGTGGTGATAATAAAAAAGTATTAGTTCTTTCTTGAGAAGTATCAATTTTACTCTTAAAAGTATGTGTTTTCTAAGTAATTTTTTGGGCATGTGACAATTTTATAATTTTAGGCGGTGATTTATTATCATTTAGACTCGAAAATTATCATTTTTATTAAAAAAATGTATCACTTTTTGCTCCGAAAAGTATACGTTTTTAAAGTAATAAAACTGATGTTATTTACTTGCAAAATTATACATAACCTTATTTAAGTACCACTTTTTATTAAAAAGAATATCACTTTTCCTATCCCTAATCCCTAATCCCTAATCCCTAATCCCTAACATCCCTATCCCTAATCCCTAATCCCTAATCCCTATCCCTAATCCCTAATCCCTAATCCCTAATCCCTAATCCCTAACAATACTAAAAGGGTGAATATTTCTGTAAAAATATTGTTAGACTAATATGTCCTTATAATCTAAAGACAAATGAGGTTTAAAGTGTAATTACCTATGTTAAGATTTATTAAGAGAAGGTGTTAATAATTATTAATAGAAGGAGAACGTATATAAGAGATAAGAGAAGATTGAAAGCCATGTACAGGAGAATCTTATGAGACATTTACTTTCATTTATTTTTTCTCATAGCCAAGAAGACAATTCACATTCACTTAGTCCTTAGGAGAATATTAAAAGGAACACCAGGAATACAAAGAGAAACAAGGAGTCTCAAAGAAAGCAAAAATTTGCACGTATTGTGGACGTCTGAAAAAATAATCGGGCTTATATCGGTTTATTAAGTTTTATTCCGGTTTATCAAGGTTGGTAATGGAGTCTTTTCCTTTCGAACCATCGTTCTCATTTTGTTCGCCATTCTTTATTTTTTTTTCTTTTGCTTTTTTTTTTTTGTTCAAACATGAATTTGATGATTTCGATTTGGTGGGCAACCCGCGACATTATAAATGCCTTCAAGATGTTTGTATAAATACCACCGTCGTCTCTCCATTGATCCCGATCTGATATGGCTTCTTTTAGTTTATGTTTTGATTAGGGATATATTTAAACTAATGAAATCATGATCGATCGATCTGTGGATGAGAGGGACTGAATCGAAAAAATAATTCGATAAGTTGTCGGCGCATTAAGAAGTTTCCTTATTTTTTTCCTACCTGCTCGCTATCTCTCAACACATACGAACCCATCCAAAAATTCCGAAGCCACAAGAGGGATGAATCGAGAAAAATAATTCGATAAGTTGTCGGCGCATTAAGAAGTTTCCTTATTTTTTCCTACCTTCGCTATCTCTCAACACATACGAGCCCATCCAAAAATGCGGAGTCGTTGCTTTTCCCCGCAATTTGGGAATAATGGAATGAAAAAGGAAAATACTAAGTGTAAAGAATGGTTGAGCCTTATCTTTCCAAATATCTTCAAAGGGTCGCTACCATTTGTTGAAGTTATTTGCAAAGCCTTTCAATCATTTTGAATTAACGGACTCAATTTTTCGTTATTGTATCGGTTGCTCAAGCCTATAATAAGTGAAGCACACTTTGAAGTTCCTGTATATTTTAGTCATAGTTTTTAATTTATATTCGTATACATAGTAAAGAAGAATGGATGCTTTAGTTTGGTGGAAGTATTGCAGATTCATATATTTTTAATATGTTTGTTGTTTTTTCTAGACCCCATTTGAATTTATTATCTGCTCTGAAAGTTTAGTAAAAAGTATACATAAATATTTATTCTTTCTGAACTACTTCTTGTATAATAGAGAAACATTTCCAACTTTCAGACTTAAATTTGTAGCTATTGGGAAATGAGATCATCTCTTTTTTCATTCTTTCTCATCATGTTCCCTTTTTAATTTTTTTGTTTTATTTTTGCTTTATTTTCGCTTGGTCGTACTACTTCTTCCCTTGATAGTTCATATTCTCCATTATTGGCAAATATTATATGGATGTACACTTTTGCTCTTTTCTTTCTTATGAATGGCGACTTTGTTAATGACTCCTTCTAGGGATGTCATTCAAAGTATGTTGTGAAATCTTAGACAAGTACTTGTCCTTCAAAATTTTGGTTTACTTAATTTTGTTCATGTTCTTAAATAGCAACTCTGTAGCTCATTTTTTTATAATTAAAATGCCACCAAACTGTCCTTATTGCCATGTATGTCAAGGCTTGTGGGAAGTTATAGTGTTTTTTTTCGAGTGCTTGCTTTCTTATGTGATAATGTCGTGCAATTAATGATCTTTGGTTTTCAGATATTTACTTGATTCTTAATTTTAAGCTAATGTAAGTACTTGTGGCACTTGTGTTTAGCCTTCTTCAATTGTTTCACATTCCTCTTTTATTTTTTCCTTTCAGCATTGAATTGTAGATTGTGTTTACCGACCGAATAGTCTAATTACATGGATGACTAATGATTATTTCCGCACTTGTCAGCTGATATCGGTTGAGATAACTCCGCGTTTTGAAGAACATCAGACTTGCTGAGGATTGTTGATGAGTAAGTTGTTTTTGGTTTAGATTTATAGTGAATTGTAATATATGAAATTCATGTTGTATAATTTGCCAACTTGGATTGCATGAAGTAGATGAATCGTGTAGTTTTCTTTCCGAGTATTTTCATATTTTTCTATGTATTAAATTATGAAAGTTGGATAGTATGTTAGTCATCATCTTTTATATTATCAGACCAGAAAAAGGATGAAATAGCACCCTAGCTTGGATATATAAGCACACTTTGCCAATTCCACAACCACCTTGGCTAAAGCAAAATTATATTCAAACGATTGCAGTGAATAAACAACGAAACCCAAAAAAAAGGTGTCCTTAATAGAGAAATCTTTTTATTACTATTTCAACGTATCTTATTTATTACCAATCAAATATTGGAATTCACATGATTCAAATTGAGAAGATATGTGCAAGACAAACAATATCTCATATTAAAAACCCCAATAAATCCGAGCACGTACTTAAATTTTTCGAGGCGAGTAGGGATGAAAATAGGCCACTCTATCAGAGAGCGGCCTACGACGTCGCCTACTTTAGGCCCCGCCTAGCATGCTCTTTCATAAATAGGCCAGGCCAAAGCCTTCTTGTAAGCCTATTTATGTAAATAGGTCGGGCCTAGGCCTTTAAAATAGTCTTCCAAGCCTAATAGGCCGGCCTATTTATGGCCTATAAGTATAAAAAATATAATATATTTTATATAGTTAATTAATATTATTCTTTTTTTATAATTATTTAATTTTTATAATAGATAAAATATATTTTTAAAATTTTAAAATATGGTTTGTAAGCTTTTAATAGGCTTTTAGTAAGCTCATGCCAGACTTATTGTTTAAACAGTCCAGTCTTGGAGTTTAAAAAAAAGCCTATTATATTTAACGGACCAGGTTTAGGCCAAAAAAACGTGAATCAGGCCTAGGCCATACGACACAAAGTCTGGCCCGACCTAGCCTATTTCCACCCCTAGAGGCTAGAAATGGACACACAAAGATGTTGGCTGCTCATTCTTGTGTATAAAATTTGTTCTTTTCAATGGTTATATCCTACATCTATTTTATTCCTAGAGAAGAACAATTGATATTCATTTCAATAATTAATATGAATGTGTTACCAACTAAAAAAGACATTATTTTTGAAGAATTTTCCATATACAAAATGACACTTATTGTGAATATGATTGCATATATGTTTTCAAAAGGATGAATAATTCTTAAATATTTTTTACAATTTAAATCTTCTTATTCGATCCGTTTTAAATTTCATTTTGTTTGTTATCTAATATAATGTCCAGGAAACATGCATTTTGATTATGAAAGGGTCCATGGAGGATATGGCTTTAGCTCGCGTAACAATGAGGGTAGAACCATCCTAGACTTTGCAGTTGCTTATGATTTTATTATAGGTAATACCTTCTTTAAAACGAGAGACGAACATTTAATCACATTTAAAAGTGGTCCTAACAAATCACAAATTGATTACTTTCTAACCAGGAAAACGAGCGAAAAAATATGCAAAAATTGCAAAGTAATACCTGGAGAAAGCCTCACCACCCAACATAGACTACTAGTTTTGGATATCAAACTTATTAACATACACTTAAAGAGAAAGAAAATTAACATACCGAGAATTAAGTGGTGGAACTTAAAGAATATAGAAAAAAGAGATAGTTTTGTCAAATCTCTAGTAGAAACCATTGATTGGAAAGTGGAAGACAAAACCGATGAAACATGGAACTATGTAACTACTCAAATGAAAAAGATCGCAAAAGAAACATTAGGGGTGTCAAATGGTAATAAATGGAATAAAGAGTCATGGTGGTGGAATCAAGAAATCCAAGAAAAGGTGAAGGAAAAACGAACTAGTTACAAAGTATTGTATTCCTGTAAAAACGAAGAAAACCTTAAAAGATATAAAGATGCCAAAAAAGAAGTAAGAAAAGCAATATATGAAGCAAAAACCAAGGCATATGAAGATTTCTATAAGAAACTAGATACTAAAGAAGGAGAGAAAGATATATATAAAATAGCAAAATTTAGAGAAAAACAAACAAGAGATCTAACCCAAATTAAATGCATAAAAGATGAGAATGAAAACATTTTAGTGAAAGACGAGGACATAAAAGATCGATGGAGGAGGTATTTCAATAATCTTTTTAATGAACCGAAGAGGAATGAAGTCACATTAGGGGAACTAGGCCAATCTGAACTGAATAGAAACCGTACCTTTTATCGTAGAATTCAACTTCATGAAACAAAAAAGCACTAAACAAAATGAAAACTGGCAAAGCAGTTGGCCTAGATGATATACCAATTGAAGCGTGGAAATGTTTAGGTGGAGTTGGAATATCATGGCTTACTAAATTATTTAATGTTATTCTAAAAACTAAGAAAATGCCTGATGAATGGAGAAAAAGTATATTGATACCTATATATAAAAACAAAGGGGATATACAAAATTGTGCAAATTACAGGGGAATTAAATTAATAAGTCATACAATGAAACTATGGGAAAGAGTTATAGAAGCAAGAATAAGAAATGAAACTAGTATATTAGATAATCAATTTGGCTTCATGCCAGGAAGATCCACAATTGAAGCTATATACACTTAATTAGACGATTATGTGAACAATATAATGAGAGAAAACAAGATTTACATATGGTTTTTATTGATCTTGAAAAGGCATACGATAGAGTCAACCGTGATATAATGTGGCGCGTATTGGAAAAAAGAGGAATAAAAATAGCCTACATAGATGCCATAAAAGATATGTATGATGGTATAACAACATGTATCGTCAGACACCAACATGAATATCTAGTGAATTCCCAAACACTATAGGTTTGCATCGTGGATCCGCTCTAAGCCCGTACCTTTTATCCTAATAATTGATGAAATCACTAAACACTTACAAAAATCCATCCCTGAATGTATGTTATTTGCGGACGATATAGTTTTAATTGATGAAACAAGGGAAGGAGTAAATGCAAAATTGGAAGTTTGGAGAGAAGCACTAGAATCAAAAGGTTTTACTATAAGTAGGGCTAAAACAGAATACATGGAATGCCACTTTAGTAAAAACAACAGGAACAATGAGACGAAGGTTAAAATTGATGGACATGAAGTGAGTATAACAAAGAGTTTTAAATACTTAGGATCTATAATTGAAGAGAACGGAGAAATCAATAAAGATGTCACACATAGGATCCAAAGGGTTGGAATAAATGGAGGAGTGCATCTTCTATCCTTTGTGACCGTAAAAATACCATTAAAATTGAAAGGAAAATTTTATAAAACGGCCATAAGGCCCGCAATGCTTTATGGAGCGTAATGTTGGGCGACTAAATATGAACACGAACAAAAATGAGGGTAGCGAGAGATGAGAATGCTAAGATGGATGTGCGGACACACTAGATTAGATAGAATAAGAAATGAACACATTAGAAACAAAGTGGGAGTAGCACCAATAGACGAGAAAATTAGAGAAACACGATTAAGATGGTTTGGACATATTTATAGGAGACCTTTAGATGCACCTGTGCGACGTTTAGAAGGTAGAGAATCACTCACACAAATCAAAAGAGGAAGAGGTAGGCCTAAAAAGACTTGGAAAGAAGCTATTAAACATGACATGTTATACATAGAAATAAACGAAAATATGGCTTATGACCGTAAACGATGGCGCGATATGATCCGTATAGCCGACCCCACGTAGTGGGATTAAGGCTTAGTTTGTTGTTGTTGTTGTATCAAAACATGACATAAATATTACTACAAACCCAAGAGATCAATATCGAGGGGGAAATCGTGAAGAGTTAGTTGACAAGGATTGCACAAAATGACGGGTCTCGCTCATAAAACATAAAGAATATCTTATTTTATTTTTTTATTAAAAATATGAAATGATTTGTTAAATACACGGGTGGAGGAGGGATGAGGGGCACTCTGGCCACTGGGACCCCCATTGTTAAAAAAAATTATATTTTTAAAAGAAATATTAATTATAATTTATATGATTTTGTGTAGTAAAGCTGATGTAAGCAATCGATTGTGTAGTGTATGTTTCATGTTATTGAAATATCTCTTTGGTTGTATGTCTCATATGGATAATATTATAATTTTTGGTTGTGATACAGGCCATTTGATGCCCGTGCAAATAATTATTTACTTTACACCCACGATTTCTCAATATTTCAAACTCTATAATGCAAAAGAGATCATCCACATCAAATTCATCATCAGGTAAGTTAGATTCAAAATTATTATTTTTTGTTTCTTTTGTCGTAATTAAAATTTTAAAATATATTTGTCAATATTTCACTATTGAAAAAATATGCATAGCACTTTTATTAAAAAAAATCTCTATTTTTTGTTACAGTAATTGATGTATATCGGCAAAGGAATCGTGATAAAATGAAAAGAAAATATGACAATCTAAATGCTACACAGAAGCAAGAATATATTGATAGAGTGAAGAAAAATCAGAAGCGACAAAGTTCACAAGTTACATATCTGTTTAAAGATCAAATTCCGCGTGAACCCCAAGGTTAGTATTATAAAGTTAGTTATTAAGTAAAACATATAAAATTATTAATTTTTTATTCTAGATTATTTGATATTTGTTTCTTTTAGGTTCAATGATTGATGAGCATGTATGTTCTGAAATACATCAGTTAAAAAAAATGCCAAATTGTAAACATTGTGGTGCTGTAAAATTTGAGTATGAGCCTCCGACATTTTGTTGCGATAATGGAAAAATTAAACTTGCACCCATACAAGTTCCAGATGAGCTATATGAGTTATTTACTTCTCAGTCAGAAGAATCCGTCCAATTTCGAACAAATATTCGTGCGTTTAATTCCATATTTTCTTTCACCTCATTTGGAGTAAAGTTAGATAAATAACTTGCATCTGTAAGACGAGGGGTTTATACTTTTCGAGCCCAAGGCATGGTGTATCATGATCTTCCAGGGTTGATACCCAAACAAGATGGTCCTGGTTATTTGCAATTATATTTTGTGGAAACAAAAAATGAGGTCCAAAATAGAATGAGCATCCTTGAAAACTCCACTTTATCTAAACTTACTGTGAACAAACTCATGGGTATTCTAGATGTGAATCATATGCAAAAGTGATTAGGAGATTAAAGGATTATCCATCAGTGGACGATGTTCAGCTTCATATCTCAAAAGATGTGAAATTGGATCAACGAGTGTATAATTCTCCAACAACTGATCGAGTTGCAACAATATGGGTTGAAGGAAATAATGCCAGCATACCATTTGAGCGAGAGATTATGGTACATACACATTCCGGAGATAGACATAGAATAAAACATTATTATGGATGTTATGGCCCTTTACAGTATCCACTTCTCTTTCCAAGAGGTGAGACAAGATGGCATCAAAACATAAAAAAAATTTCCGTCAACCAAACCAATATACCAGAACAAGGTACATAACTACTAATCGTTTTTTTAATAAACATTCACTATCCGAAGAATTCTACAAATAATCTTTTAATGTTTTTCATTAATTTATGTTTCAGGAAGTAGGCCAACTATTGATTATATCTCTTCAGTTCCAAGATTTTCTACTCCGAATGAGATTTTTTCTCAAGAACAAGAAAGTATGTACTAATTAAAGGTTCAAAACTCATCTAAGAATAATGCATTTAACTGTTGATTTTTTATGATATACATATATATAATATATTTAAAATTCTACTTTTGTATTTAATTTAAATTATTATTTTCCGTTCATATTAACAAAATATTCTTAAAAGAGTTCACACTTTTGTAAATTGATGATATATAAGCTTGCCAATATAATTTCTTTACTAAAATTATTTTTATATTTTTTAATATTATTAATTTCGTTTAATTGTTTCTTGTATTTGCAGTTGTCGAAAAAGAAAGTCACGAAAAAGTATCATGCAGAGAATATAGTTGCTACAGAATACAAATTAGAAGGCCTAAAGAGTCTACACTACTCTTTGCTGGAAGGCTATTCCAACAATATGTTGTCGATATGTACATAAAATTGGAGACAACAAGATTGGATTACTACCGCCAAAATCAATCAAATATGAGAGCTGAGCTATACCAAGGGATTGTCGATAGTGTCATTAAAGGAGAGATTAGGGGAAGTGAAGTAGGAAGAAGAATTGTTCTTCCAGCTTCATTTATTGGGGGTCCAAGAGATATGCGTCGTAGATATCTCGATGCATTAGCATTGGTCCAAAGATTTGGAAAACCTGATTTATTTATTACAATGACTTGCAATCCAGACTGGAATGAGATACAAGAGAAGTTGTATGAAGGGCAACGAGCTCAAGATCGACCAGATTTGACCTCAAGAGTATTTCGAGCGAAATTACAGGATTTGAAGGATCAGTTGTTTAAGAAGAGAATATTTGGCGATGTCGCTGCACATGTTCATGTAATTGAATTTCAAAAAAGAGGATTGCCACATGCTCATATGTTGATAATTCTGAAGTCTGAGTACAAAATTAAAACTCCAGATCACTTTGACAAGTTTGTTTCGGCTGAACTTCCTGATCATCAAAAGTACCCAGAGCTCTTTGACTTAGTTGTGAAGCATATGATGCATGGACCATGTGGAGATAGAAATAGAAATAATTCTTGCATGGTTGATGCAAAGTGCAAATATCATTATCCACGTCCACTTTGTGAAAGTACAATTCAAGGCAAAGATGGGTATCCAATCTACAAAAGAAGAAGAACTGGATTAACAGTTAAAGTTCGTAATACACAACTGGACAATCAATGGGTGGTACCATACAATTCATATCTCTTATCAAGATATAATTGTCATATCAACGTCGAGATATGCTCAGGGGTGACAACAGTGAAATATTTGTACAAATACATTTATAAGGGACATGACAAAGTGGCCATTCATATCACGCACAATAATGATGAAACTATGATTGATGAAATAAAACAATTTCAAGATGCTCGATGGGTGTCAGCTCAAGAAGCAGTTTGGAGGATTTTCGAATTCAATTTGAATGATATATACCCAGCAGTTATCAACTTGCCGCTTCACCTCCCAAATCAACAATGTGTGACTTATTGGGAAAATCAAAACTTAGAAAATGTTTTGAGCTTGTAGCACGTCTCCAAAACAATGCTTACAAAGTATTTTTCAATGTGCTCTAAAAGTGAAGAAGCAAGAAAATATCTTTATCGGGAATTTTCGGAGCATTATGTGTGGGACAAACAAGGTAAATATTGGAAAGAAAGGAAGAAAAGAGATGTCATTGGTTGCATCAATATTGCAAATCCTAATGAAGGTGAAAGATATTATCTAAAGCTACTCTTAAATCATGTAAGAGGGCCGCCATCTTTCGAAAATTTACTAACAGTCAATGATGTACGTTGGTCATGTTTCAAAGAAGCAGCACAAAAAAGAGGATTGTTGGAATCTGATCTTAGTGTTATTGAATGTCTAAGTGAAGCTGTCTCTTTTCAAATGCCAAAAGAATTGCGAAGACTATTTGCAATAATATTGGTATATTGTGCACCAACAGATGTTAGAGCTCTTTGGAATACATACTTTGAGGCAATGTCTGAAGATTTTAGGAGAGAATCAAAGACCTCTATTGAATTACAAATTTCCAAACTTTAAAAAGTTTGGATTTTTTCTTACAGAGCATGGGAAAGAGCATTGCTTCATATAACCTTCCTGAAATGCCTTCTATTATGGATGTGGACCATGATTTTCATAGAGAGGTACATGATGAAATGTCAATAGAAATACCTCCAGAAGATTATGAAGCAGAGACAAAGTTGAATCCTGAGCAATATAAAGCCTTTTCAATGATCTCGGATTGTGTAAAAAAAGGCAGGGGTGGCATTTTTTTTATTGATGGGCCAGGTGGAACTGGAAAAACATTCCTTTATCGGGCATTGCTAGCTCATCTTAGATCTAAGAATCTAATAACACTTGCAACATCTGGAGTTGCTGCCGCAATAATGCCAGGGGGTAGAACAACGCATTCACGTTTCAAAATACCGATAGATCCAAATGAATCAAGTCGTTGCAGTGTGTCAAAACAAAGTGGGATTGCAGAGTTATTGCGTAAAGCCCAATTAATTTTATGGGATGAAGCACCAATGGCAAAACGATGGGCTATTGAGAATGTTAATGAGTTATTGAAAGAAGTAATGGGAAATGGTAATGATTTTGGTGGAAAAGTGGTAGTTTTTGGTGGAGATTTTAGACAAGTGTTACCCGTTGTTCCAAGGGCAACAATCAGTCAAACTATCTCTGCGAGTTTGGTTAAGTCAAATTTGTGGCATAAGATGAAGAAAATTACTTTGTCAAAAAACATGAGGTCGAAGAATGATCCAATCTTTAGCCAGTTTTTACTTAGAGTTGGAAATGGTGAGGAGCCAACTGATTCTGAAGGTAACATCAAAATTCCGGAAGAAATGATTATTGAGTACGACAATGAAGAAGACTCAATACAACGACTTATAAGGGCCGTTTTCCCAGATTTGAATAAAAATCACCTCTCAGCTCATTACATGACAAGTCGAGCAATATTAGCCGCCAAAAATGAGCATGTTGATAGATTGAATGATACTTTGATCTCAATACTTCCTGGAGAAGCAAGAACATTTCATAGCTATGATGAAGCTGTTGATGATACAAATAACCACTATGAAGAGGACTTTTTGAATTCTTTAACTCCAAATGGTTTGCCTCCTCATAAGTTGGTTCTCAAAAAAAATTGTCCCATAATTCTCCTGAGGAATTTGGACCCATCAAATGGATTATGTAATGGCACAAGAATGGTGTGTAAAGATTTCAAGAACAACGTAATTGATGCAGAGATTGTGTTTGGACAGCATAATGGAAAACATGTCTTTATACCTAGAATACCACTTTCGCCGACTGAGAATGAAGGTTATGCATTTCAGTTCAAGCGCAAGCAGTTTCCAATTAGACTTTGTTTTGCCATGACAATTAATAAAGCGCAAGGACAAACTATTCCAAATGTTGGTGTCTATTTGCCTCAGTCGGTATTTTCTCATGGCCAATTAAATGTGGCTCTCTCCAGAGGAATTTCAATGTCGACAACTAAAGTTTTGATTAAGTCAGACATCACGAAAGAAAGAGAATATACTGGAACAGAGAATGTTGTGTACAAACAAGTTTTAATTGCAGGTACAAATAATTTTACTTGGGTAATATATTCAATATTTTTTATGGGTAATATATTATATATTGTTAGTACTAACTTATAAATATTTTTTATTAGGGGGCCAAAATATTGAAGAAGAACTCACTGCAGCACAAAGTTAGGTTATGAAACAGGTAATGCCATATTTTCAGCTACATTAATATTAAGAAAAATATATTAGGTAACTTATGATTTATTTATCTCTTTTTATTCGCAAATATATATTTTATAGAAAGAATTAATATAAAAATATATATTAATAAAACAAATTATTAAATAAATTGTGATTTTTTAAGATTCTTATACTATAATTTTAAGTATCATAAAATTTGAAAACTATAATAATCAAATTAACATTATTGTATTATTAAAATATTCATTTTATCTTTCTTCTTGAATTATTAATTCCAATGATTAATTTGTTTTATACAATTTTAAAACACATAAAGTATAAATTAAAAGAGGAGAAAAAATAATTATTATATGTAAAATTTTATGTTTAATAGAATTTAAAATATATAGAAATGTTTTTTCAATTAAGGAACTTCATAGAATTTTGAAAAAGGAAATTTTAAATAAAAAAGAATTAATAATTACATATACGATAATTTTAAATTATAGAGATTAGTACATAGTTGTTAATATAATTTTCAATATATATTTTAAAGTGAGGTGGCAAAGTGCAAAAATAAAATATTTAGGGTGCAAATTAACAAATAACGTAAGTTTGCTGCAAAGTGCAGTCACTTTTATCACCTTAGATGATTTCATGATTTTTCCCTAACGTGCTTATGGTTGTAATTTAAAAATACCTCAAATTTTAGGTACTAAATTTCAATCAAAATAAAGTTTAAGTACCAAACCCACAAAATGGTCATAGTACATGTTGCAAAAAAATATTTACACGAAAAAGAACAATTGGTATTATTTAAATCGTTCATTATATCCATGTACATAACTTACTTTTATTTCTGTACAGTATATATATATATATATATATTAAAGGTAACTGATAGTGTTGCTTAACATATATACATATGTTTTTAATTCCAGCTACTGTTGTGCAGGTGAAGAGAGCATAAAGCAAAGTATTGCGTTGGGACAAAATTTGTCAACTAAATAATCTCTTTTCTCCAACGTCTCATCAATTTGAATTCTGTTTCATTTTGTATTTTCTCAGAACTTTACCAACTATGAATTCTCTTTTGTAACACCTCATTATCTATTATTTTCCAACGTATAAGTTTTACGGGTTAATTATCATTCTCAAAGTTCATAGAGTATTTTGTCAATAACTAAACAAAGATTTCTGCTTATAAGACCCTGCAATTTAGGAGGCATTTTATAAAAAAAATAGATTCAGTTGCAAAGACAATAAAGCCCCAAAGTCAATTTGCCCCATAAACAATCCACCTCTTTAATATGACAATGAAATATTGATGTCAATTCTTAATCAATCTAATCTAATTAGAATTCTAAGATTTTTATTTTTTACCCTCTCATCTATTTTTGCACAAGAAGTACATACAAAGTTAAATTATGTAAATGACTTTTCAAGGTAGCAAAATTAAAAAAAAAAAACGAAACTATGAGCCTTAAAAAATTAATAATATGTGCATATGAAGACTATAGATTCGTTAGATGGATTACCATCTTTTACGGGTCCAGCTAAAACTGGTGTCAGACATGAATAACTTATAACTCGCCAATTAACCAATTCGGGCTTCGGTAAATCTACAATTATCTATTTAACCTGTCCAACCCATTTCTAAATTTTAAAAAAATAAGTAAATAGTTGGTTGTAAGAGAAAAAAGAAAAATAAGACATTCCTTAAAACTTAAAGGCTAAAATCTCCTTAATTGCAAATATTAGGTATGTAATCTGTTTTTTTTTTTTTTATGTTGTCAATTGTAAGATTTATTATTGATTAAATGGTGTGTCACAGTGATTAATTTTAAAAAATAAAATTATTCAATTGAGATTATTAAATGTACATTAAGGGTTATTGGTTTTTTAGTACCTAACCTATGGGCACTGTGCAGGTTTGGTACCTGACATTTCCAACTTATAAATTTAATACTCATACTTCACATTTTTTTATAAATCGGTACCTATTCACTTTTAAGGATGAAAATGCCCTTAAGATTTTTAAATTTTTCCTTAAAAAGTTAAGCTTTAATTAAGAATTAATCAATTTTAAAAAATAAATTTAATTAAAAAATAACTTAGTACTATTTAAATTCAATTATTACAGTCTTAATTGTTGAAGAGAATAAATTCAAATAATTATTTTTTAAAAAAATTAAATTAAAAAATTAATTAAAAATTAGTATCAATAGAAAAATTGCTATCACTTTCTTATATACTATCTTAATTTAAATTTTAAAATTATTTAATTTTCATTTTCATTTTTAAAATTAGTTAACTACAAAGTTTTCTTTAGATTGATTAAATTTTAATTTATGTTTATTAATTTACTAATTTAACTTAATTAATTCCATTTTTCCTAAAATTTCATTAATATTTTTAGAAATTTCTTTTTATTCTTTATTAATTAAATTAAGTAAAATTTAAATTGAGTTTAAAATTCAATAAGTATACTCAAAAATTAATTTTGACTATACTTTTATTTCTTGGGGGCCTTTTCATCCTTAAAAGTAAACAGGTACCAATGTATTAATAAATATGAAGTATAAGTACTACATTGGTAACTTGAAAATATCAGGTACCAAACTACCAAAGTGCATATAGGTCATGTACTAAAAAATCAATAACCCAATTATTAAATGTGTTAAATATTTAGATGCGAGTTATATATGAAATGAATAGTCTTTTTTTAGATTCAATATTCTAACACGAATAATTAAATAGGTAGGGTTTGGGTTGACGGATTCTGACCGAACCCCATAAATCCGAACCAAACCCAAATTCACTTTCTTTATAAGAACAAAAATCACAATCATTTCCTCGGTTTGCAATCCAGATTGATTGGCTTCTATCTAATTACAAAGAGTAAAAAAAAAGGAAAATTGTGACAGGGAGAGAGAAAAATGCTAAGAAAGTGATCTCATAATATAAAAAAATATAAAATTACATATAATATATAGGGTGGGTAACCGCGTGGTGGGTCAAAATTGACATCCCTAATCAATCATAATAGTAGGTTATTAAACTTACAATTATCCATTATTATTATCAATCAAGTAACCTAATAATTTTTATAGTTTTTTTTAAAAAGAAGTTTACAGATTAATTATAATGGTACTTATAAGGTTTTACGGACAAATACATGCATTATATACTAATTGATCAATTTATTGTCATCTGACAAATATGACACTTTAAATGGATTTGCCATGCAAATCTACAAAACCATGACATTGTTCCAACTATATGATTTCACATACATTTCAATGCATGTTCACATGGATTTGAGTGCAAGGTGGAAATTGTGTTCTCCAACCATTTAACATACACCGTCCAATACATCTCTTTATTACATATACCACTAGCTTCCACCAAAAATCATGAATCTTAAATTTAAAATTACATACAGGGAATCATTTGTAATAGATACATGAAGTAAATAAGTACATACTATGTACAACGAAATTCAATTAATGTTCAGTCTCTTCACCAGCCTTGGAGAGATGCAGAATCATCTCTAAAGAAACAAAACATAATATTAATAAGGATTTAATAGATATAAATTATCATTTCAAACAAAACAAGAAGAAATTCAAAGACTCCAAATTTTCACAAAACAATCTCTCAGAAAATGCAAGGAACAAACTCACTGGTTCAGAAAGATAAAGGTAACAATAGGAATAAATTACAACAAATTGATACCATTTCGAGTACTATATCTGCAAGAATCTACAAATTTGTACTTTTAGTTTTAATCCTTGCTTATGAAGTTCTCTTGTATTGTCCGTTTCTAGCCCTTGAATTATTTGTTTTTTTAATACTTGGGTTTACTTTGTCGTCTCCTTGTACCCAGTGACAAAGTGTTAATTGATTAGAATTTGTACTAATATGAATATCCTGTTCCAATTTTTCGAGCAACACACAACTCTCAAATTTTTGCATAGGAGACTGAAAAAATATAAAAACACATTAAACAGGAACAAAAAACTCCATACAAGGGTGTGTCCAAAAAAATTAAAAAAACCCGTACAAAATATATACAATTTATGTGCATGGCTCATATAATCTCCCTACTCTCATCCATATTACACTGTTTATGATAAACTTAGTATATGTCTTCTTCAATAAATTGTGGCGGTTATGGGGTTCACTTGGTTGTCATGTTTCCTTCCTTTCATGGTATGAAGTAAAGTTGCAGAGTTAGTTTCTTTCTTTTAAGTCTTCATGGGTCTCATAATTAATTTAAGTTCTGTCTTGAGGTCTATTTGAGTGCATCCACTACAATCTGTGTATCTTGGTTTTAAATAGAGTATTAGACTTAACTATTTTTAATATTTTTGGGTTTGATTATTTTTACATGTACAACACAACAACCAATTTTTTTATTCTAACATGCTTTGCAATGCAGGGAAGAAACCAATTATGGCAATGGATGAAGGCATCCCAATAAGACTTCTCAATATCAAGCAAAAAACCTTCACATTACGATTGAAGGTGTTACGGATTGGATTAGAAACATCTTACGGAAAAAACTTGTCTACAAAAATCCGTAAAATGATAATGACAGATTTACGAGGTAAGAAAAACAGAATCCAATTTTTAATGTTGACACAATCAAAGCTTTCTAAATATTTTAACAAAATTTTTAATTTTTTTTGTAGGGAGTACACATTGGAGTAATCATCTTCAATGAGGACATCAATTTATTTGATGGGAAGTTTGCACTTAACAATACATATATTATTTCTAAAGGGGATGTTAAAACTGTTAATTAACTATTTCCTAATGCACATCCTGAAAAGGAGCTGATCTTAAACAAATACACGATTGTGAAGAATGCAGTACAACCAATTGAAGAAAAAATGGAATACAATTTTGTAGAATTCAAAGATATAAATCTTGTATTGCACAAAAATGGAGTAGGTAAAAATTAATTCTTAATCTACTTATTACCTAGTCAGTAATGATATTTTATTCAAAATTTTTACAAGTTTGGATCGCAATTATGCAGATATTTATGGAGTTGTTCTTAAAGTCAAAGAATGCAGAATGACTACGAATTCGATGACTGCGACGAAGTTTGTAAGAGAAATAACAATTATTAACAAAGAGTAAGAAAAAATACATGATTCAATTGTTTTCATTGAGTATTCTTTATAGTTAATCCAAAATAGCAAAGCAAACTAAATCAACACTAAAATTGCCTTTACAACTATTAATTATGTTTCATTGGTTATTTCCTCAAATAACTTATTACGTAATACACAGATATCAACCTATGGTTATAAGTTTCTGGGAAGACATGGCAAAAAATGAAGGGAAAAAATTGCAGGATATGCTTGATCAAAATCCGATTGTGTCAATCACCAAGGTCATTCCTAAATATTACCTAGGTAACTATTTCCTACATTAATTAAATTTATTTATTAAATGATATGATATGATTCGTTCTCAATATTCTTACTGCTAAAAGAAATGAGATGTGAAGCCCCGATTTTTCCGAAGCTATTAGTTGAACCTTATTGTTGTTTATACTTTTGATCGACTATTTTATCGCGTCATTTTGACGGGTAATTATTAATAATATATACATTTTGTTTTTTATTTCATTTTATTTAATTACTTGTGATCATGATCATCATTAATTCTATTCCTCATTTATGATCACTTGTGTTAGAGTTGACCTACTGAGTCAAAACTCTAATAATTTTAATTTGTTGTTATCTTGTTATTTTGCCAAGTTTCTAGAACAAAAATAAACTAATTATTTGCAGGCCCAATTACATGATTTTGGAGACTTAGTCGGCTGTTTTGGGAGTTGAGAGATAGTGGGGATTGTGTCCTACTTTCAAGGAACCAACATCTCTCAATCCCCCACTAACCCCTTAACTTGAAAGTTGGTTGTGTGGCCTATTTTGTAGGGATGCACTGCCGTTCTATAAAAGGGCAAGGAGACTGCACAAAGCAAGGCACGGATTCCAGAGCATAAGATTTGAGTTTTCACAAAAAGAGTCCAAGTTTTTCACAAGAAGAGGGAGAGGTGCTAAGTGTGTTCGTTAGGTGTTGACGTCACCTTTCTTAACACCTCTTGAAAGTTAAATCTTCTTGATAGTTTTGAGAGATAATCTGTAGTCTGGGATAGGTTATAGTTGTTCTCTTATGTTTACGGTAGAAGGTTGAGTTAAGAGATCAAGTACAATAGGGAAGTCTTGGTCTTGTTCTTTATTTGGTGTAATCAACATTCTACTTCATTGTTTTTGCCTTAGTGGCGCCGCACAAGTATTTTTATACTTGTGCAAATTTTTATTCCCTGTGTTCATTCTCATTTTTATGCTTTGGTTATTTTTCTTAATTGATAAAATAAACAAAGAATCTGAAAAATACTAGTTTCCGCTGGGTGACACCTAGAGGTGTTGCCAACACTCTGCACAACACTCACTGCAAAACTTAAGAATTCGACCCCGAATTTCTAACATTTGGCATCAAGAGCCTACACTTGATACTACTAAGTGATATCCTGTTTGTTTTTGCAGTGTTTGCTGATGGATGGTCAAGGAATTTCGATGGTTCGTCCCCCAGTTCTCGATGGAACAAACTACTCCTATTGGAAAGTTAAGATGAGGGCCTACATAAAGTCGATTGATGAGCGCGCATGGAGGAATATCCTGGTTGGATGGACTCCTCCAAGAATCATAGATGCTGATGGTGATTCTGTTCCGAAAAGAGAGATAGATTGGACGAATGATGAGATTCAATTGGCCAGTTTCAATTCCAAAGCTTTGAACGCCATTTTTAGTCTTTGTGGATATGACTCTCTTCAAAGTAATCTCAAATCGTAACTCAAAAAAGATCGTGGGGATGCTCTGCACCGCATTGCATTGTGAAGGTACACAGGGTGTTCGTAGAACCAAATTGAGACTCCTTGCAACTCAATTTGAACATCTACGAATGGAGGAAGATGAAACCATTTCATCTTACAATGCTAGAATTTGTGAGATTGCTAATGAAGCACAGGCTCTTGGAGATCCAATCAGTAACGAAAGACTTGTATCTAAAGTCATGAGATCACTTCCTAAGAGATTTAATGTCAAAATCTACACCATTGAGGAAACCAAGAACACGGAGACTCTACGTCTTGATGAACTCATGGGTATTTTGCAGACTTTTGAGCTGAACTTGGCTCAACAGGAGGAATATGAGACGAGAGGAAAAGGAAAAAGCATAGCTTTTCAAAGCTGAGGAAGCTAAAGGTGATGCCCAAAGTGATGCCAACATCAGTAATGGAACACTTCATCAAGGAAATGGAAGATTGAACTTGGTGAAGAAACCATTGCAATGTTGACAAGAAGGTTCAACAATGTATTAAAAAATTAAACAAGGGCAAAGATTCCAAAACTCCTTTCAACAACAGAGGATTCAAGCCGAAGAAACCTATTAATCTTTGGAACTCCTACTCCCATGAAGAAGTATGATCAGACCTTTGAGAATCCATTCTTTAAACCAAAAGAAATGGATAGAATCCAATGTCGAGCATGTAAGGGGTTTGGTCACTATGCCAACCAGTGCGCCAACACACTTAGGGAACGTGGGATGAACGTATGTGTTTCCCTAAGTGATGATAACACTGATGCTGAAAAGGTGGAGGAAGAGGAGCTCAATCAAGGCTTGTTTACTATGTGCGAAAGTGTGCATCGAGTGCGGAAGTTCCAGAAGTGTTACCAGAAGTGTCGTATCACCTGATACAACACCTGACGACACCTCAGAATCTGAAGAAGATCAGGTACTCTGTTTCAGATCGTCTCATAATGTTGGACCAGGACACTTGTCCTCAAGCTCTTTGGATTTTGATAATCAAGATCACGATTTGATTATTAAAAACAAAGAACTTGTAGAAAGTTTGTCCCAAATAAAACTTGAAAATGACGTTTTCCTCAAAGAAAATGAAGATTTAAAAGCTTCATCTCAAAATTGGAAGTTCTTTTGACTAAGAAGGATAAAGAACTTGATCGTGCAAAAACTCGAACTTTGTAATCTTGAGAAAAGGGTGAGTCAGTTTGATTCTAGCTCTATTGTGGTTGATGAAATTATGAAAACAGTTAGGTTTGACAAAAGTGGTTTGGGCTTCAAGCCTAATAAACCTGCAAATCAAAAATTGACTGATTCTGTGAATATGTTGGACTCTGAAAATTCTTCCAAACGTCATTTTGTTTGTCATTATTGTCTAACTCCTGGGCACACTAGACCTTTTTGTAAAGAACTGAAAAATGATAAGAAAAAAGGTCAAGTGTGGCCTGAAGTGACACAACACACACAACACGACACTTCAAGAAAAATGATAAATTTTTCCAGTAACTCTTCTGGAGTGAGTGAGACAGATGTTGAAAGCCATTCTTGTCTTGTTGTTTACACTTCTCTCAAGTCCAATGTTGAAGGCACTTGGTATTTTGATAGTGGCTGCTCACGCCACATGACAGGTACCAAGTCACATTTAACTGATTATGAGGTGTGGAATGGAGGAAGAGTGAAGTTTGGTGGTGGTGCTAAGGGAATTATAATTGGTAAAGGAACTCTGAATGTCAAAGGTTTTCCTAAACTCAAGAATGTTTTTCATGTTGATGGCTTACTTGCTAATTTAATTAGTATAAGTCAATTGTGCGATGATGATTTGCATGTTAAGTTTGATAAAGACTCTTGTTCTGTCTTTGATAGCAATGATACGTGTGTAATGGCTGGTACTAGATCTACTGATAATTGCTATTTGCTTGGAAAAGATGAAACATGTCATCATGTCGATTTTGATGAAAACATTCTTTGGCACCAAAAACTTGGACACGTCAATTTTCGAAATTTGAAAAAATTAATCAGTCTTGAAGCAGTTAGGGGTATTCCCAAACTTACCTTCAATGGTAAAGTCACTCATGTTTGTGAACCTTGTCAGAAAGGTAAACAAACCAAGGTGTCTCACCAGGTGAGACAACACTTCAATACCACACACTTTGCTTTGAGCTCATTCATATGGATTTGATGGGTCCAGTTGAGGTTGATAGTTTAGGAGGAAGAAATACACTTATGTGTGTGTTGATGATTTTTCGAGATTTGCTTGGTTTGAATTTTTGAAAGAAAAATCAGAAACCTTTGAGGCTTTTAAGAGACTTTACACTAGAATTTGTAACATGCACGATTCAAGTATTGCAAGGATTCGTTCTGATCATGGGAAAGAATTTGAGAACATTTCATTTTCAAATTTTTGTGAAAAGAAAGGAATTTTCCATGAATTTTCAGCTCCCATAACACCCCAACAAAATGGGGTGGCTGAAAGAAAGAACAGAACCTTGCAAGAGATGGCCCGAGTAATGTTGTGCTCGAAAAATATTTCAAAAAGATTTTGGGCCGAAGCTTTGAATACTGCATGTCACATTTCTAACCGTGTGTACTTGAGACCGGGCTCTACTATGACTTCATATGAAATTTTAAATGGAAAGAAGCCTAATCTCAAGTATTTCCATGTGTTTGGGTGTGTCTGTTATATCTTGAATGACAGGGAGAATTTGGGAAAGTTTGATCCTAAAAGTGACAAAGGCATGTTTCTTGGTTATTCTAAAAATAGCCATGCTTATCGGATTTACAATCTTCGAACTAGAACAATTCAAGAAACTGTTAATGCCGTTTTTGATGATTTGTCAATTTTAGGAAATAAGTCAGAGGATGAGAACATTGCTGATGTGATTGACTCTATTATTCTGCAAAACCTGCGTCTGTTGTTTGTGATTCTCAGGGTGTTACCGGAGGTGAGACCACACCCCAGCCAACACCTGTGCTGGATACAGCTGAACAACAAGAAAGCTCCGAAAGTGAAGCTGAACTCGATTAGAATCTCGTTCATGTGCAAAGAGATCCTCCAAGGAAGATCCAGAAAGACCATCCAACCACTCAAGTCATTGGAGAAGTGTCTGATAATATCAGAACAACGAGAAAGGAAAGACTGAACTACAGGGATATGGTGAGACCTTCCTTTTTCTCTTCTACATGCTTGATGGTAAGTGCTGCTTGTTTTGTGTCAAACATTGAGCCCAAGAACATTAATGAAGCTCTTAAGGATGAATTCTGGATTAATGCCATGCATGAGGAATTGAACCAATTCATTAGAAATGATGTTTGGGACTTGGTTCCACGTCCTGACAATGTTAATGTCATAGGCACTAAATGGATTTTCAAGAATAAAAGTGATGAACACGGAAACATTGTAAGGAACAAAGCTAGACTAGTTGCACAGGGTTACACACAAGTAGAAGGTGTTGATTACGATGAGACGTTCGCACATGTTGCTCGTCTTGAGTCTATTCGATTATTATTGTGTGTTGCTTGCTCTCTTGATCTTAAGTTGTACCAAATGGATGTCAAAAGTGCTTTTCTTAATGGCGTGTTAAATGAAGAAGTGTACATAGAACAGCCAAAAGGATTTCAAGATCCACACAAACCTAATTTCGTTTTTAAACTTAAGAAGGCGTTGTATGGATTAAAACAAGCCCCTAGGGCTTGGTATGAAAGATTGGCAGATTTCTTAGTACAATTTGGTTTTAAAAGAGGCGGTGTTGATAAAACCTTGTTCATTAAGAAAGATATGCACCATATGACTATAGCTCAAGTCTATGTGGATGATATAGTGTTTGGTTCTACTTGTGATTCTTTACGTGATGATTTTGTGAACTCTATGTCTTCCACTTTTGAAATGAGCTTGGTTGGGGAACTTAATTTCTTTCTAGGTTTACAAATTAGACAACTACCTGATGGTATTTTTGTCTCACAATGTAAATATGCAAAAAACCTGGTTAAGAAATTTGGTCTTGATAACAAAGAAGCACATGAGAACACCCATGAACACTAGTCAAAAGTCATGCGGGGATGAAGTGTCTCGAAGGTGTTGACAACACCTTATACAGAGCATGATAGAGAGCCTACTTTACCTCACCGCTAGTCGGCCGGATCTTATGTTTAGTGTTTGTGTGTGTGCCCTGCACCAATCGACCCTAAAATCACTCACTTGAATGTTTGTTAAGCGAATAATCAAATATGTGAGTGGATCTCACGATTTAGGTCTATGGTACACTAAAGACACTAACACAAATTTGGTGGGGTTTAGTGATTCGGACTGGGCTGGTGACTTAGAGGATAGGAAGAGTACCTCTGGTGGATGTTTTTATCTGGGGAACAATCTTGTGTCATGGTATAGTAGAAAGCAGAGTTGTGTTTCTCTTTCTACTGCTGAGTCTGAGTATGTGGCAGCTGGTTCATGTTGTGCCCAACTTATCTGGATGAAGCAAATGCTTGATGATTATGGTATTTCTAGTGATATACTGACCATGTATTGTGACAATTTAAGTGCTATAGATATCTCTAGAAATCCGGTGCAACATTCCCGAACTAAACACATTGACATAAGGCACCATTTTATTCGGGATTTGGTGGAGAAAGGTTTGATTCACATTGATCATGTTTCCACTGAAAATCAGATAGCTGACATTCTCACTAAATCGTTGGATTTTGAGAGATTTTCCGATCTTCGAAATCTCTTGGTCTTTGTGTCTTTGAAACAAAGGAAGTGTGGTATGAGGTGTGACGACACTTGTCGTAACACCTATTTCTTTCTTTTCTTTTGATTTTCTTATTTTTAGGTTTTAGGCATGGTGCATAATATCTTCAGGGTTTTCAAATTGGGTGTGCCATCTGTGAAACCTCTTCAGTTGGATTCGAGTTATTCTTGTGGCCAAAAATCGGATTGAATACACTACAAGTACTTGCACATTTTCTTCCTTATATTTGTACATGTTTTTGCTCCTCTGTTTTGAAGTTTGTTACTAAGTAGTTGAGGGGTCTTTCATCTCTTGTATGATCATGCCCCATGCGAAAATTGTAACATTTTTCAAACATGAGCTTGGCTCCGCTGATTATAGTCATTAAAGTAGTTGAGGAATCTTTCACATTTCTGTGATCATGTTCCATGTGAAACAATGACTTGTTAATTAAGAGCTTATGTGTACTTGAAAAAAATGGAGAAAAATACACAAAATGTGTATATGAAAAACAAAAAGGAAAAATACACAAAGTGTGTATGAAAACAAAAAAACGTGTATACATTGATTCAGTGTGGTTGAATTTGTGCAAGGAAATATCATTAAAAGATCTGATGTATGGCCATGAAAATTGTTTTGATGAAAACTGGGAAGTGTTTAGCCAGATGTGGCCAACACCTTCTGTGAACACCTTGTGGTATTTTTTTTTCAGCTTTTGTGTGCTTGACTGCATTTTTTTTCTTTTTTTTTCCTTCTTTTCGTTTTTTTTTCCTTTTTTAGGCATAATTAGGAGTTGATTAAGTGAATTTGTCCCTATAAATTGATTTCCAGCGGTTACGTGGGGCGGTTATTTGTTTCTCTCCATTATCCTAAATTTTAGGGGGCTTAATGTTAGTGGGTTGAATTGAGGGGGAGTTACATATCTGGAATTTGAGATAAATATTTGCACTTAGTGGGTAGTTATTTCTGGTCTTTATATTGCTTATAAATACTATGATTTATTTCAAGTGTTTGTAACATCATTTTTTTTTCCAGATTTTCGATCCTCTTTATTTCCCTACAGGTCGTGATTTTCAATGGAGGATGAAAATATTGCCAACATCTTGGCCCAATTAAAAAATAACCCACCACCTCTTTCATCATCATTAAACCCAACACAAACACCCATTCCATCATCTTCTCACAAACCGTCACCTACCACCCAAAATCCACCATCATCTACCTCTTCACCACCAAAATCCACAAAATCCACCGCCATGGAGTACGATCCATCCGATATTAGAAGTGAATGGGCGAGAGCTACAGCCGGCCACCACCTTCTTCGAGTGTTCCGAGTGTGACCGCACTGAAGAAAACAGGGGCGAAAACCCTAAGACGACCGAATCATTTGTGCCTTCGACAAATTTGTCCCTATAATCACCGAAATCGATGTTCAGGCGTCCAACTTCCAGGACACGAAGAAAATCTATTTGGATGTTGATGACCCACCGGATTTTGAAAGCATCAAACACACATTCGGTCCTTTAGGCACTCCATTCACAAAAAGATCTCGTCGACTTCAACGAAAACCCCCAGTTACGGAATTCGCACGACCCAAGAAAAGATCTCGAGGTTCAGGTAATGTTGGGTCATCTTCTTCTTCAAAATTCTCAAAAATTCCTTCTCCTGCCCCTTCTAATGTTGAAAAAGAAGGTCCTACTGTTGACCCAATGACTGGGAGAAGTGTTGAGGGAGAAGACAATCCTGCTGAAACCAGGTCTGAAGAAATTGGGGGTGAGGGTGACGAGTCTACTGTTCCTGCTAATGTGTCTGGAGGTGTGTCTCCAGGTGATGCCAACACCCAGGCAACACCTGCAGAACAAGGAAAGTTTTCAGAATCTGGTTTAGTTGATGCTGAAGTGAGTAGTGTTGCCTCCGATTCTGAGTCGGAGTATGAGGGAGAAGAAGTAAGTGATGAAGATGAGAGCACGGAAGAAGGGCCCACAGAAACAGAGGTTGAGGAAGATGATCCAGAAATGCACATCCCTATTGCTGAACTAAGGTCCAAAAGGGCTGATGATCGAAATGTGTCTGGAGGTGTTGCCACACCTCCCACAGCACAACATGAAAATATGGAAGAAATAGATGAGGAGATGGCTGAGGAATTTGCCCAAGCTCAGGCAAGTGATTCTGATATCGAGATAAGTAATCCACACTCCTCTGAATTTCTTTCCATTAAAGCTAGTGAAATTTGGGAAGTTGTCATCAAAAAGGATATCATTACTGAAAAACCTCTTAATCTTGATGATTTTTCCAAATATAACCTAGTTCAATTTCTGGAAGATCGACATTTTCTGCAAACTACCATGCATGCTAAACCATTTGTTGATGGTATTGTTCGAGAATTTTATTCAAACATTTTAAAGAATACCTTCAACAAACACTCGGCAAAATTTGGAAAAGTTTACCTACGGGGAAAACTTTATAACTTCACACCTTCAATCATTAACAACCACCTTGGTTTGCCTAATGATGAAGGAGAATTAATTTTTGAAAATGAGGATGAAGTTATAAAGGAGCTCACTGGAAATGTTTTGAAAAATTGGCCAAAAGCTCCAGTTAAGTTGTACTCTTCACACTTAACTTCTAAATATGTTGTTCTTCACAAAGTGGCCATAGCTAATTGGATTCCTACCTCGAATAATTCTACTGTGACTAAAGCCCAAGGGCATTTTATTTTTAAACTTGGTAGAGGAGTCCACATAAATTTTGGTGAGCATGTTTTCTCCTTAATTTCCCATTTTGCTGAGAAGAAAAGCACATATGGTAGTTTAATCTTTCCTTCCCTCATCTTCTCTGTTCTCAAAGCCCAAGGAATACCACTCAAAGATCACGAATCGTACACCTCTGAGCCTTCATCTATTCCCATCAAAACTGATTTACTTGAGGGACCCCATATTCGTGACCTTCCTATAGGTGTGCAGAGAGGTGTTACCACACCTCCTGGCACACCTCCTGCCTCCCAGCAATTTATCTCTGTTCCACTTCACCTTCTTGAACTCCAGTTACAAAATGCCATTGCACAGATTGAAATATTTACTCGTATTCGGGATGAAACGAGTAAGTTAATTTCTGCCCAAAAAGGGGGAGACACTGGCACAAAAACAAGCTAGGTTGGAACGGGAACTGAAGTGCTAGGGGCTGAGGATCAAGGGGAGAAGAGGAAGAAGTAGGTACAGCTGCAGGGGAGTACAGGGTGCAGAGATTGCTGGAAATCAAAGTGCTTCTGAAGGTGTCAATGAAGGTGTTGCCCATACTGTTGGCAACACCCCCAATCTGAATCCAGTGATCATTCCCCTGTATTCTGAAGACATGTTTGGCTGGATATTTGATGTTTTGTTTTGGGATGCTCTTAGGATAATTGTACTCTGATAACTCTGATTTCTTATCTTGGTTCTTGTTTTTTTCTTCTGGATGATTATGTGTGTTTTAGGGGGAGCATGTATTTGAACGTTTTTTTTTATTCCTCCTATGATTACTTGCGTAGTTCTACTTCTCTTATTCTTAGTCTGGTGCTTTCACAATTATTATTATGATGAGTTTTAGGGGGAGTAGTTCTTATCTTGGTTCTGCTATTTGTGATTACTTTGGATGGATTGTTTTTATTCCTGGGATATGCTTGTCTGGCTGTTATTTAGACATTATTTTGTCTAAGGTTTTTGTGCAGGTTTTGTTCAGAAATTGGCAAAAAGGGGGAGATTGTTAGAGTTGACCTACTGAGTCAAAACTCTAATAATTTTAATTTGTTGTTATCTTGTTATTTTGCCAAGTTTCTAGAACAAAAATAAACTAATTATTTGCAGGCCCAATTACATGATTTTGGAGACTTAGTCGGCTGTTTTGGGAGTTGAGAGATAGTGGGGATTGTGTCCTACTTTCAAGGAACCAACATCTCTCAATCCCCCACTAACCCCTTAACTTGAAAATTGGTTGTGTGGCCTATTTTGTAGGGATGCAGCCGTTCTATAAAAGGGCAAGGAGACTGCACAAAGCAAGGCACGGATTCCAGAGCATAAGATTTGAGTTTTCACAAAAAGAGTCCAAGTTTTTCACAAGAAGAGGGAGAGGTGCTAAGTGTGTTCGTTACGTGTTGACGTCACCTTTCTTAACACCTCTTGAAAGTTAAATCTTCTTGATAGTTTTGAGAGACAATCTGTAGTCTGGGATAGGTTATAGTTGTTCTCTTATGTTTACGGTAGAAGGTTGAGTTAAGAGATCAAGTACAATAGGGAAGTCTTGGTCTTGTTCTTTATTTGGTGTAATCAACATTCTACTTCATTGTTTTTGCCTTAGTGGCGCCGCACAAGTATTTTTATACTTGTGCAAATTTTTATTCCCTGTGTTCATTCTCATTTTTATGCTTTGGTTATTTTTCTTAATTGATAAAATAAACAAAGAATCTGAAAAATACTAGTTTCCGCTGGGTGACACCTAGAGGTGTTGCCAACACTCTGCACAACACTCACTGCAAAACTTATGAATTCGACCCCGAATTTCTAACAACTTGATTGATCATTATTACTATTTTGTATTTATTAGTCACCTTAGAATTTTAAGAGACTATTTATTTTGGAGACTTTTACCTTATAGAATTAAGATTTTGATTTAGATTAAGTGATCATGAGACTTACAAGTGATAAAGGAAATCACTAATTATTTTGGAGATTGATATATTTCATCTATTATCATCAAATTTGGGACAAAACAAAATATGGAATTACCAATTTGCCCTCAAAGTGGACGGCCATGGTGGTATTTTTGGGATAAAAATATCATCCAACTCTTGTACACTTACACCATATATTAGTCATCTTGTGTATAATTATATCATTAATTCAAATATTATACACATCATCTCATACATCAATTCTTTATTATTAATTTTGCCAACATGTCGGAAGTCTTCCAACATTCCTTCTCATCCCATACTTTGACTTGCCTTTTGTCTCCATGCAAGAGACAAATTACAAGACACAAATTTAACAAAAAATCTCTCCCTCTCTCCCCCCATCTGGACGGCCAAGAGGCCATTTTGCACAAAACATTTATCAAAAATTTTATCCAACACATTTTAATTCTCAAGCAAATTCTCCTCCTCTCTAACTTCTCTCTAACCTCATTCACATCTTCAAATCTTCAAACAAAATTCATTCATATCTTCAAACCTTCAAACACCAACTCTTCACATCTTCAAATCTTCAACATAAGTTCTTCATATCTTCAAGTACCACTTCTTCATATCTTCAAATATTCAAACACAAGTCCTTCACATCTTCAAACCCATCTTCATAAATCCAAGAACATCTTCTTCCTAACATCAAACATACTTCCTTTCTTCAAACATCTAAACCAAAACAAACAATCTTACCACTTAAACACTAAAAATTCGAACATCCCTATCTCAAGGTAAGAAATTTCACTCCTCAATTCAACTTAAATTCTTACTACTCCTCACCTTCTCTTTTTAATATAAGCTTGAATTTTGGATTTTGAGGTACTTAGAAGACCACTTGGAGACATGCATGCATGGTGGTGAAACTTGAAGACTTGAAGAAGAACTAGTAGAGAAAATTGGACTACAAGGTAAGAATTGGACACTAGAACCCTTCTTTCCTCTTCCTTCTATTTTTTTCAAATTTTAACACCCCTTTTTCATTTTTGAGAAATAGGGGCTGACCTTAAGTGATTTTGGAGTTGAACCAAAATCTCCAAATTTGAAGCTCCAACTAGTTTCAAATCACCTACTACACAAGGTAAAGTGTAGTCTTTCCAATTTCCTTATCTCCTTCTTTTCTCTTTAATTTTTATCTCATTTTTCTAACTCCAAATTTTTGATATTTCTTGACTTAGGGGCTGACCTAAGTGACCTCATCCAAAAAAATTGTGAAATTATCCTTTTATTTCACAATTTCCAATTTTAAGGTGGGTGGAAAAATGCTTTCCAACTTCTAGGTGTTTTTATTAAAATGCATGTAGAATTTTGATCATGAGCCCTTGAGATATATAATCTATGTATTGCATGTCAATTTTATGTATCAAATCATGAAAATTCTTAAGAGTTCCTCAAAATTGCAATTTATTGAATTTTAGGTGCATGCATGTGCAATTTAATGTTTTAATTGATGAATTCTTGTATGTATTGGACATGCATGTGTATGATCTTTAAAATCTATGTTTTGGATGACTTATAACCTGTACAAGTCGAGCATAATTGATTAAATTTCAATTTTGGACTTAAAAAATGCAAAAATGGAAAGTTGGTGGACCAAATTGCAAGAAAATAAAAGTTAAAGGACCCCTCTGCAAATTTCGAATTTTGGGAATGTACTCAGGTTCAAAAATGACTTTTGGACATTTTAATAAAGTTTTAAGAGTTTTTAGTTAAATAAAATCAACCTTTAAAAGCCCAAGGACTATATTGTAAAATTTTGAAAGTTTAAGGGCTACTTTGCAATTTTTAAAACTGTACCAGACCTAAACTTTATAAATTGAAATTTTTACTTTTAAGTTACTGGGAATGACACATTTTAAAAGTATTCCAAAAATCCAAGTGGTTAAGGCTTGGAAAACAATTTTACTAAAATTGAGGGACTAATGTGAAAATATTAAACTTGAGGACCCAAATGAAATTTCCAGGACTTATGCAGCCCATGAACCTGGAAATAGTAACTTAACTATAACTTAATTATATTTTGGACCCAAGGTTCAAATTTCATAACAATTTGACCCCTAAAAGCCTTAAAGGCAATTATTTTAAAATGGGACAAAAATAATATTTTCAAAAGTTGAAGGACCTACACATATTGCTTTTAAAAACTGCTTTTGTCCCAATATCCTACTAACCTTAGTGACATTTTCCAACTGGAACCACCTTAAAAGCCCTTCCGGTTTGTGAGTTCCGAATTTTTAAAACTTAAGGCCCGAATTGGCAATTTTTACAAATTTGGGGCCAATGTGAGATTTTTACAAAAACTCGACCTCAAAACTTTAAAAACCTGAATCTCTGGACAATTTGGAGAATTTAGGAACTGACCTCATAATTTTTCAAGGTCGGGATATTTAATTATTCAATTTTTTTAACCCCAAAAGTGTTAGTTTTTACAAAACGGGGCTAAATTACAGTTTTCCTTTTATAAAGGACCTCACTCAAATTATTTTTTTCTTTTACTAAAATAGCCCTGGACTCTCCGACTTGGAGATTTAATTTAAATATTTTACTTTCCCAAAAACCCCTGACTTATCGGATCAATTTGACCGATTAATACCCAATCGCGGAGCGACTTCCTCGCCTTGCTAATTGAATCTATAACGGGATTTATGTCCCACCTAATCTTTCAAGATATCGAAGGTTGCTTATCCTTCCGATAATCATCTTCATCCAAAAACTCCACCAACGCCATAATTGCCACTCGCGTTTTTCGAAAATTTCTCCTAAACTGCTTCCCCAATCAATAATACTCGATTGCACAGTTGATCACTGTAATTGTAATTACTTTCCCGCCCGAGTCAACTTGGTGTGTCGAGCTCACACTCGGAATGGATACGTCGGGGATGGAACCGGCAGCTCGGCCGCTATTTCACTCTTCCTCCCCCATCGCCCTAATCCCGCAAATCGAGGGACGGAGTTTGTCCAAGGGAAGCGGGTCGTAGTATCGAGGTATAATCATGATTATGACAGATCCGAGCCTCGCCAGCTCTCTCGGGATTTTGTCTTTGCCTACGGAGCGATAAGGTGCCGGTCTTGGACCATACTTGACCGGGAGTTACAAGGAAGAACGAAGGAATCGCTGTCGATCCACACGATTCGGAGTTATCGTCCCGTTTTGGTTGGCGTTACATTTCCGTGACGCAACCGCTACCGTTTTGCATTGCTTGCGCTACAAATCCGTGCGCAACCATTTTTTTTTTGCCTTGCATAGGATTGACGTTACATTTCCGCACGCAATCCTACTGTCTTGATCAATCACATAGTACTGTGTGACCATGAATCATTTTCTTGAATCGTATAAGTATATTATTTAAATATTTTATCACGACGCTTGTGAATCGTGTGTGAATTCATGCATCATAATCACGCGTTTTCATATAAATCTGTTTTCTCACATTAACTATATTGCGCCACACTTGCACACGATCACCCCATCCACCGAGATTTTCTGTCTCATCCCCACCGTTTTCTAACCTTTAGATGGGGACTATATTGAAGATTTCGAACCGCCACGATTGATGACCCTCGCCCCGTCGTCGTCGATCTTGCACCTTTTTACTGATGATCGTTCTTATTTCATGTACTTCTATTGATTTTGGACTCCCGTTTATCCTGCTACTCTTCTCTCTCTTTGACTGTAATTTAAGGGCGTAGGACCCTTTGACGTTTAAGATTTGGATGTTGTACTTTACATTTTGTTATAGTTTTGGCCTGTAAACTTATTCAGGTTATTATGTTGGATGTATTTGGATTTTGCTGGAACTTAAGTAGTAATTCATACTTATGTTTATTTATTTCCGCTGCTATTTAGACTCTGCCTCATTGGGTTCTCGTTGATATTTGTCTGGACTGTTTGGTTATTGTATTTAAGTTGTGGATCGTTCGTCGCGTCCCGTTTGGGGCGTGACATGAGATACACACTCCATACCCATTACAATAAATGGGTCACTTTCTTTATATTTTTTCAATTTTACATTGAATAAATTCTTAGAAATATTAAAATAATTCAAATATTGGTTTCAGGTGAATTGCAGATGCAAACTACAACATCATCAATCCTACAAATAGAACCGATGTGTGAAGAAGCAGAATATTTGAGAACTGGTAACCAAAAAATTAAATTATGAACAATATAGACCGACCAATAAAATAACACATGTTGCTTCCTAATTTTCCGTAGGGTACTCACAATTGGTAATCCAATGAAAATTCAAGAATTATCAATGATTCAAAGAATAAAGGTGGCAAAGGAAGTGAAGCTCAATGAAATCATACACAAAAGACATACATTATCAGAGGTATATTCATTATAATTTCATGTCTTTATTAATTATGACCATGTCTAATTTTAGTAAATTACTAACACAATCAAATAACTACGTTGTAATTTAACCATGTTCCCTTACAGGATACATATTACTGTTTCAAGGGAGTTGTTGATAGAATTAAAAACACATCTACCCTATGGTATGACTCATGCAAAAATTGTGCGGCTTCGGTTAGTAAAGATAAGGAAAATGTGACGTGCAATAAATGCAATGACACCAAGATTGAAACAACACAAAGGTATTAATTAGTTGTCTTTAAAAATAAAACTAAATAATACATAGGACACATAACTAATATATCTTCACAAAATCCAGATATAGATTGGTACTGAATGTGACCCAAGGGGAGGAACGTGCATTCATAACCATGTTTGAGGATGTGGCAACAGTGTTTATTGGATGTCCAGTACATGAGTATTTAACATCAATTGAGCAGGTAATATTATTATTGGATATATTATTTAGATTTCTACAAATTTTAATTATTGTATTCAGAAGATATATATAATAGAATAAACAAACAAGGGACATTATAATTATTATTTTTGGATAAAAACAACATAAAATATATATGGAATTATTAACTATTCAACATTTTAAATTACAAATGAGTATGTTTTATCTTAACAACAAATTTTTATTGACATTCAATAGGGACAACATCAGTCAAAATACTACAAAGATCTACTCTTGCAAACGGAGAAAGAGTTTCGATTTCTCATTGCACTCAATAAAAAAGTACAAGTGTACAACGGAAAACTTAATGTAGTAGTCGAGGCAATCGAAAAGAGCAAATCTGCTTCAAAAACAGAAAGGAAGAGAAAGGCATCAACTACGTCTATCAATTGCGAGAAGGTGCAAAATAAAGATGACATGCGAAAAGAAGGCAAAAAGAAACAAAACGCAACGCATCAGAATGACAGTCAGATCTAGATATTGAGTGATGATGACGCAACTCTACGGAGTATCAAAAAAAGAGTGTCAAAGTCAACAAAAAAGAAGACAATGCCAATTCCAAAAATAAAACAAAAGAAGAATTAATGCAGCTTCAAGTCGATAAATATTTATTTCAATTTTCAGTGCTTTCATGGTTCATGTAATAGTTTATATTTTGAGATGGCAAATGGATGTCTAAGCATTGTGGATGCCAAACTATTTAATTAACTGCCAGTCTATTTGATATATGCCAATAGTTTATTTTAAAAAGGATAAAAAAAAAATATTGCAAATCATAACTTACAAGATTATATTCTTAATTACGACACATGTTGTGAACTTCACTTACCTTCATCTATGTTTCCCAGCAAAAAAATTCTATTGTGCAACAAGAAAATAAATTTATATAAAATAAATTAGCAGATCAATTTAAATTTCATTACAAAAATTATAAGGCTCACGTGCAACGCACGTGCACCTTACTAGTACTCTAAAAAGTATATGTTTTCAAAGTAACAAAATTGACATTAGTAGTTCCTGAAAAATATTAGTTTTTCTCCTATCAAGTATTAATTGTTTCCACTAAAAGTATTATTTTTTTTTAAAAGTGTTTTTTAGATTAATCAAATATATTAATGTCCATAGTTATTGAATTACATAAATAAAGTTCACAGCTTCAAACTAACAAATGACTTTAGATTTATCGATGAAAACAGACTCATAATCCCCCCAAACAACAGTATAGAGAAGAAAAATTGAAATTTTTACCATCAAATCCACAAAATATTGACCCTTCTGCTTCAAAGACGAGATTCATGGCGGTGCCAACCTTCCTTTTGCAATATCTAGATGCATTCTCTCATCAGTAGCCATATTTTTTCATATAATATATTCTATGATATTTAATAATTTAAAAATTCTAATTTAAATGGGAATTAGAGATATTAATTAATATTATTCTGTTGTGAAATTGTTGGAGCTTTATTGGGAATTATAATAGGAAGTCACATGCGAATGGAGAATTTTTTCCAGTTCGTACTTTTGAATATTCATGGATAATGATGACCCATTATGCTAGGGATAAATTGATCAAAATGTTGGCAACCATTTTCGTGGATATTCAGCTTTTCTTGGTCGCCGGCGCGGTGGGGTGTATTTGAAATTCAAGCTGTGTTTGTCGGCCAATAGTTGTAGCGTGTGAGCTGTTGGGTTCGTTATATCGCGGGGCTAACGCAACGGAAAATTAAAATTTAAATAATGCATACAATTATACATAAAATAAAGCCCCCGATTATCGTAGCGATTTAAGGATCGCGCGTTTATACAAGTGGTAAAATAAGACTTAGGATTTTACCTAAAATGCTTCCTTTTGAAGATGATGTAGAAAGAATCCAAATTCCTCACAGCAGGGTAAATCCTCGCAAACTCGCCAATAGAGATTCAAGCGCCTCTCCTCTAATTGAGTCCACCTCTTGGTTGTGACACCGGGATAAATTCTTCGCTAGTAGAGTTTACCACGTTTTTGAAATTGAAAAATAGAATAGAATTTAATTCCAACAATCAACTATTGTTAAAATTTTGTAGATGAATAATTATTGGTTAATTATTCTCTACTAAAATCTTGAAGAGAAAAGTGGTGTATATTGAAGAGATAATGAGAGAGTTTACACCAAGAGTACAAATTAATATTAAGAATCAAACTCTCGATCTCACTGTGAAAACCGTATGTCTCACTTCTTCAACATCCAATTTTAAGGCTTATGTTGTAATCACTATCAAAAACATAATCATTGTCACAACTCAACCTTTTATTTAAAAATAAAAAGTTAAGTCATCCTTTTGAATTAAAAACATTGGGTTGGGTGGCACAAGTAAAAGTAAAGAAAAAAATACCACAAACCCACATGGTCACATGCATATATGAGTAATGTGATTTTTTTTAAAAAAATTTTCTCTCTTAATCATATATATATATATATCCTATTATATATATATATATAAATAAATCTTATTTATTTTATTTCTCTTCAATTACCTAATGAGCTTCTACAATTAGGCCTACTAGATTAGGGTATGGGATTGGACTTTAAAGTCCAATTAATTAATTCTACTAATTAATTAATTAAATCCTATTTAATAAATTAAAATATTGATTAATTCATTCTATTCCAATTATTTGATTCTCTAATCAAATTAGATTTAATTAAATAATCAAATTATATAATTAAATATTTAATTCCACAATTGAATTAAATTAAAAACTCAATTAATTAATCTTCATCAATTAATTGTATCCAACCATTGGATTTTTCAATCTCAAAATGTCAACATCCAAAATTATGTGTGACCCTTTTAGGTTCACGACTAACACTAGTAGTAGGCTTACAACTTTGTAACTTTAGAATAATAATAATTTATTCTATTTATTAATCCAATTAATAAATATACTTGAAGTTAACTCTTTAATTTCAAGAACCTACAAATCATGGTAACACCTAGCAAGTAGCATGATTACCTAGTATTAGGTGAAATAGCGAGTAAACCTATTTCAATTGCAATTGCATACATGTACGATCCTTTCGACAACTAATTTCCCGATTAAATCTTGGGCATAGATTTATAAGTCGAACCCAATTGATTTAATAATTGTGATTCCATTTCAAGTTCTTGTGATTCTTTTATGAATCAAATTCATCGTGCCTTTGCCAAGGTCTTTGAACCACAAACTATGAAAACACAGGAAATTCCCTTATTAAATGACAAGTGTCGAATTCTATGTTGGTCACACACAAACCTCCATGCATATCACTACAATACCCAAAATACCTCTTTGTGACTGTGAAGCAATCAAAAGATAAATCAAAGTATTGTAGGATATATACAAGGTATAGTTGTGCCTCAAGTACGAGGATTAATCATGTACTATTGCAATATAAAAATTCTTATTCGACAATCAAAGCTTCTATCTAAGAATTTTCATTGGGTCATGTTCAGTGAACTTGTTCGCTAACAAGCACCCACATATGTGCATTTGTGTCGCAACACTGATGTTAATGGAATGCAACATCCTCGTCTCATGAGCATGCACCATATGTACAAGTCTTACGGGGTTATTTAATGTCTTATCTTGAAAAACCCATCGACTTGGAACAAATTTAAGATCAAAGCCTTAGAGACATGTTCCATGATCGCCATCAAATGCGCGACCATGCCTCATAGCTTAAATTGATCTAAGGACTTTATCATATGTGCAAATATGCGATAAATGCAAAAGAACATAAGATAAAGAAATGCCTTTATATTATTATAATTTCCAATAAAATTGTTTTACAAGTGGAATAAAATCCAATCTAATTGGAACGCCGGGCATTCTACTTTAACAATCTCCCACTTGCCCTAGTTCCAATTGCCCATGTATCTTAGGCCCATTTTTTCGAGATGTCCGTCAAATACCTTTTGTGATAAGGGCTTAGTTAGCGGGTCTGCTACATTTTCTTAAGCAACTCGATCCATTAACAACATCGCCTCTACCAATGATCTCTCCGATCGGGTGGTATCGCTCATTATATGCTTGGATCTTTGATGAGATCTTGGCTCTTTTGCTTGCGCTATAGCACCGTTGTTGTCACAATAAATCATTATTGGATCAACAATAGATTGAACTACACCCAACCCTTGGATGTAGTTTCGTATCCAAACAACCTCTTTTTGTCTTTGATTCGATGCGGCAATATATTCACTTTTCGGTGGTGGAGTCTCGATCGTTTCTTGTTTGGAACTTTTCCAACTAATCGCTCCCCCATTCAAGAGAATATATATCCAGACATGGACTTAGAGTCGTCTTTATCAGACTGAAAACTAGAATCAGTGAACCCTTCTAGTTTTAGCTCTCCACTGCCATATATCAAAAACATATCCTTAGTTCTTCTTAAGTACTTAAGGATCATTTTAACGGCCTTCCAGTGTTCATCACCTGGATTAGACTGATATCTGCTCGTGACACTCAAAGCATGTGCGACATCAGGCCTAGTACATAACATTGCGTACATTATGCTTCCAATAGCGGATGCATAAGGTATGCGAGACATTCTTTCTCTTTCTTCAAGTGTCTTAGGAGACATAGCTTTAGAAAGTGAAACACCATGACTCATAGGTAGGTATCCTCGTTTGGATTCCTCCATACTAAACCTTTTTAGTACTTGGTCTATGTACATTGACTGGGATAATCGGATCATCTTTCGTGATCTATCTCTATAGATCTTTATCCCTAGGATAAAAAATGCTTCTCCCAAGTCCTTCATGGAGAACTGTTTAGACAACCAAGTCCTAGTTGATTGTAACATACCTACATCATTTCCAGTAAGTAGAATGTCATCAACATAGAGCACAACAAATGCAACTGCACTCCCACTAACCTTTTTTAAACACATGGTTCATCCGAATTCTTATGAAAATCAAATGTTTTGATCGTTTCATCAAATCGAATGTTCCAACTCCTAGAAGCCTGTTTAAGTCCATAAATAGATCTCTGGAGTTTACAAACTTTTTGTTCACTTCCATTGGATATGAAGCCCTCTGGTTGCTTCATATAGATCTCTTCTTTAATGTTTCCATTAAGAAAAGCAGTCTTCACATCCATTTGCCATATCTCATAGTCATAATACGCTAATATAGCTATCAAGATCCGAATGGATTTAAGCATCCCTACTGGTGAAAAGGTCTCATCATAATCAACTCCTTGCTTTTGAGTATAACCTTTTGCAACCAAACGTGCTTTAAAAGTCGCCACCTCTCCATCTACCCCAAACTTTCGTTTATAGACCCATTTGCAACCAATGGGAACAATTCCATGTGGTGGGTTCACCAAGGTCCATACCTTGTTGGAGTACATGGAGTCAATTTCGGATTGCATTGCTTCTTGCCATTTATTTGAGTCGATGTCTGACATCGCCTCTTCATAGCTTCTTGGATCATTATCCAATAGGAGCCTCTCTTCTTTGTTCTCTAATAAAAGGTTTAGCCTCTCAGGCGCCTTTGAAACCCTTATGGATTTTCGAAGAGGTTGTGCTTTAGATGGTCCAGCTTCAGCTGGTGCATTATATGCGGCAACATTTGGGAAATTATGTGGTTCTTGAACTTCTTCAAGTTCTACTGCTTCGCCACTCCTCTGAGAAAGAAATTCTTCTTCAAGGAAAGTAGCATTCCTCGAAACAAAAACCTTTTGTTCCGAAGGATCATAGAAATAGTATCCTATAGACTCTCTTGGATACCCCACGAATTTACATAAGATGGATCGCATATCCAACTTATCTCCCACTTGTTGTTTTACATAAGCAGCACACCCCCATACTTTGAGGTATTTGTAAGAGGGTGTCTTACCACACCACATTTCATATGGTGTGTTGGGAACGACCTTAGATGGCACCCTATTCAATAAGTATGTCTTTCTTGTCTCTAAGGCATAGCCCTTAATGAAAGAGGTAAAGAAGTGAAACTCATCATCGATCGAACCATGTCTAACAAAGTTCGATTTCTACGCTCAGAAACTCCATTGAGTTGTGGAGTAGCAAGAGGAGTCCACTGTGAGAGAATACCATTCTCTTTTAGATAATCAAGAAACTCAGTGGTCAAGTATTCACCTCCTCGATCCGATCGAAGAGTTTTAATACTACGACTAGTTTGTTCCTCCACCTCACATCTAAATTCTTTGAACTTTTCAAAAGCTTCAGATTTGAACCTCATAAGGTATACATAACCATACCTAGAATAGTTGTCGGTAAAAGTTATGAAATAGTGATAGTTTCCTCGTGCACTAACACTTAGTGGACCACAATATCCGTATGGATCAAATCCAATAGATCTTTGGCTCGTTCCACTTGTCCAATAAATGGTGATTTGGTCATTTTCCCTTTAAGACATGATTCACATGTTGGCAACATTTGCTCTCCCATAAGGTTGAGTTTTTGTCCCAATTTGTGTATTCTTTTTTTGGAAATATGACCTAATCTAGCATGCCAAAGAGTGACAGAACTATGATTATCTAATTTTCTTTTATTTTGTTGAATTGTGAGAATGGGATTATGGGGAGTAACTGTGTATAAACAATTTGTCAAATCACCGGAATATATAAATGCATAATCCTTGAAAATGGAACAAGTTCCATTCTCAATTACAAATTTAAAACATTCTTTGTCCAAAACAGGAACAGAGATAATATTTCTAATAATGTCCAGAACATAAAGACAATTGTTCAAACACAAATTAAAACCATTCTCCAAAGATAGATAAACAGTCCTATAGCTAATGCAAAGAACTCTTGCTCCATTCCCCATCCGAAGGACCATCTCTTTTCTATCAAGCTTCCTCGCTTACCATTATCTGCAAATCATTGCAAATATGTGAGCCACAACCGGTATCCAATACCCAAGAAGCATCATTAACTGATAAGTTAACTTCGACAAAATATATACCTGAACGTTTCAGACTCGCAAGGTACTCCTTGCAATTCCTATTCCAATGTCCCATTTTGCCGCAGTAATTGCATTTATCATTGGCTTGAGAATTAACCTTTTTCTTGCCATTGTCCTTTGCCTTCTTGTTGGGATTAGAGGAACCCTTTCCTTTCCAATTCCTTTTCTTAGACTTTGCGACCTTTGATCCTAAGTGGATCCAACAAGCATGATGGCTTGTCCTTTTTATAGTAGATTCACCGTCTTTAACATGCTCACCAATTCAGAGAGACTAGTCTCCATGGAGTGCATGTTAAAGTTGACAACAAATGTATCAAATGAGGGCGGCAGAGATTGCAACATAAGGTCCACATAGAGTTCATTGTCCATAATAACTCCAAGGGACGCAAGCCTTTCAATGAGTGCTATCATCTTCAGTCCATGGTCTTGGACTGAAGAGCCCTCAGTCATACGACATCTAAAAAGCTCCTTTGATATATGATATCTTATTTGTCGCGTTCTCACCGTACAACCCTTGTAGATGGAGAATAATCTCACTAGCGCTTCTTAGACTTTCATGTCGCTTTGCGCTCATTTGACATTGATGCCAACATATAACACCGAGCCTGGAGATTGTCATCAACATGACGAAGGTATTCTCCATAGGCATTTGATGTGATATCTTCAGGAGGTGGAGGAGGTTCTTGGTCAAGTACATAAGCCCTCTTCTCAGACTGAAGGACAATTTTTAGGTTTCTCAACCAATCGACAAAATTTGGGCCAGTTAATTTTTTTTGCTCAAGTATAGATCCTAGTGGATTCTTAGCCATTTTTAGTAGAGTTATCTACAAAAATAAAAGAGGCAGAAAATGAGTAAACTATGGAAAAAATATTCATTCAATATAAGGTCTTTAATATTAAATGTCTCCCACTATTTTATTCAAATTTTATTAACCCCATAATAAAATTCGGAAAATCTAATTTTCTTAATGGGCTTGAAGCCCAATAGAATATTTCATACCCCAATTTTATGAGCCCATGAGATATTTCTATTGGTAGTCAACTCTTTGTCAATTGTATCATTTATACAACCCTCAAGATTATTTTGCCTCACGTTTTCCCATATACCCCAATTTTATGAGCTTATATGGTACTAGGCGTCAAACATAACCCATCAAACCTTCGTGTAGATGGAGCATCAAGATGTTCCACGACTCGTGGCCAACATAAAGACGAGTCCACCCCACGAGTATCTCAATACTTGATAGATATCACAGCTTTCCAACACAAAATCACTCCACGACTCGTGGCCAGTGACCAAGTGTGGTAGCATCGTCATGTCGTCTACCTCTGATGGAAGGCATGGAATGATGAGTCCTACCTATCTTGTCCATTTTGCTTGATATGGAATTAACTAAAATTAAATTCCTTTTTAAGTTTCAAAAACTTGGGGTTTTAAACTTTTCAAAAATCTCATCAACTTAATTACTAGATTGGTTTTTATTTAACGCAATTCATCATATGAGCGCAAGCAAAAAGCAATAAATAAATCTAGCATACATCCTATGCAAAAAGCGGTGGGATGATCATGGCCAACCTATGCGACCCATTTGAGCCAAAAATGGGTCTGTGGTCAATCTAAGGGTCAAAATAAATAGAACTATTTCTATTACATTTCATTAATATACCCATACATGCATGGGCCTTGATTCTTCTATTCTATTACATTTGTAAAATATATACCCACACAAGCGTGGGCCTTTCGCATCGAACGTCCTCCAATTACAATAAATGGAAAACCTCACCACCTAATTTACTCTCAATGCGAAAATTTAAATAACTTACAAATAATTGAATAAGAGGCTCGCAGGCCCCAAAAACCCAAAGAAATAAAATACATCCAATCACATTGGTCATAGGCTCGTGATCATCCCTAAATAAATCATACCAAAACATCCATCACATGAATTTAAAGCATTTAAATTTACCAAGTTTTATGTGCCGATTTAATTTGGGATAAATCTTATTTTGATTATTCATAAAAACAATTTTATTGTTAATCATGGAATTAACAATTAAATCCAAAATTTGAATAATCAATCTGTCCGACTTTTTCGAATGGCAGATTATTCAATAAACCATCCAATACACACCTATCCAACATTTTGAATTCAATATACAATTAAACTTATGTTTGATTTGATTAACAAAAGAAAAACTTAAACCAGCATCTTATTTGTTTAATCATGAAGAAACAATAGTTTAGTCTATGTAACCGAAACAGTTTATGGAAATATATGTTTCGCATTTACGGCGATTCGTGGCGATTCAATATTTATTTTTTAGTAAAAATAATTAAATTCAATTTATCCCAAATACAAATCGAATGAAACAATTACATCGCACATAAAATTAATAGTTAAACATATTTTAACAATTTAAAACATGATTGAAAACCCACATAAACTTGTATAATCGCGAAACTGTGGCTCTGATACCACTGTTGGATTCACTATATCGCGGGGCTAACGCAGCGGAAAATTAAAATTTAAATCATGTATACAATTATAAATAATAAAGCCCCCGATTATCGTAGCGATTTAACGATCGCGCATTTATACAAGTGGTAAAATAAGACTTAGGATCTTACCTAAAATGCTTCCTTTTGAAGATGATGTAGAAGGAATCCAAATTCCTCACAGCAGGGTAAATCCTCGCAAACTCGCCAATAGAGATTCAAGCGTGTCTCCTCTAATTGAGTCCACCTCTTGGTTGTGACACCGGGATAAATTCTTCGCTAGTAGAGTTTACAACGTTTTCGAAATTGAAAAACAGAATAGAATTTAATTCCAACAATCAACTATTCTTAAAATTTTGTAGATGAATAATTATTGGTTAATTATTCTCTACTAAAATCTTGAAGAGAAAAGTAGTGTATATTGAAGAGATAATGAGAGAGTTTACACCAAGAGTACAAATCAATATTAAGAAATCAAACTCTCAATCTCACTGTGGAAACCGTATGTCTCACTTCTTCAACCTTTTATTTAAAAATAAAAAGTTAAGTCATCCTTTTGAATTAAAAACATTTGGTTGGGTGGCACAAGTAAGAGTAAAGAAAAAGAATACCACAAACCCACATGGTCACATGCATGTATGAGTAATGTGATTTTTTTTTTAAATTTTCTCTCTTAATCATATATATGTATATCCTATTATATATATATATATATAAATAAATCTTATTTATTTTATTTCTCTTCAATTATCTAATGGACTTCTACAATTAGGCCTACTAGATTAAGGTATGGGATTGAACTTTAAAGTCCAATTAATTAATTCTACTAATTAATTAATTAAATCCTAATTAATCAATTCAAATATTGATTAATTCATTCTATTCCAATTATTTGATTCTCTAATCAAATTAGATTTAATTAAATAATCAAATTATATAATTAAATATTTAATTCCACAATTGAATTAAATTAAAAACTCAATTAATTAATCTCCATCAATTAATTGTAACCAACCATTGGATTTTTCAATTTCAAAATGTCAACATCCAAAATTATGTGTGACCCTTTTAGGTTCACGACTAACACTAGTAGTAGGCTTACAACTTTGTAACTTTCGAATAATAATAATTTATTCTATTTATTAATCCAATTAATAAATATACTTGAAGTTAACTCTTTAATTTCAAGAACCTACAAATCATGGTAACACCTAGCAAGTAGCATGATTACCTAGTATTAGGTGAAATAGCGAGTAAACCTATTTCAATTGCAATTGCATACATGTACGATCCTTTCGACAACTAATTTCCCGATTAAATCTTGGGCATAGATTTATAAGTCGAACCCAATTGATTTAATAAATGTGATTCCATTTCAAGTTCTTGTGATTCTTTTATGAATCAAATTCATCGTGCCTTGGCCAAGGTCTTTGAACCACAAACTATGAAATCACAGGAAATTCCCTTATTAAATGACAAGTGTCGAATTCTATGTTGGTCACACACAAACCTCTATGCATATCACTGCAATACCCAAAATACATCTTTGTGATTGTGAAGCAATCAAAAGATAAATCAAAGTATTGTAGGATATATACAAGGTATAGTTGTGCCTCAAGTACGAGGATTAATCATGTACTATTGCAATATAAAAATTCTTATTCGACAATCAAAGCTTTTATCTAAGAATTTTCATTGGGTCATGTTCAATGAACTTGTTCGCTAACAAGCACCCACATATGTGCATTTGTGTCGCAACACTGATGTTAATGGAATGCAACATCCTCGTCTCATGAGCATGCACCATATGTACAAGTCTTACGGGGTTATTTAATGTCTTATCTTGAAAAACCCATCGACTTGGAACAAATTTAAGATCAAAGTCTTAGAGACATGTTCCATGATCGCCATCAAATGCGCGACCATGCCTCATAGCTTAAATTGATCTAAGGACTTTATCATATGTGCAAATATGCGATAAGTGCAAAAGAACATAAGATAAAGAAATGCCTTTATATTATTATAATTTCCAATAAAATTATTTTACAAGTAGAATAAAATCCAATCTAATTGGAACGCCGGGCATTCTACTCTAACATGAGCAGGTTTTATTTACCTTTTTTTTGAGTTGGGTTGGATATGGATCCGGGTTTGGGTTGAGTCAGTGACGAAACCAGGAATTTTGTTTAGGGGGGCCCAACTATTGTTCTAAAAATCTTTGTCTAGCCCCGAAATCCCTATTTATAGTGTCATTTGTCCGCCTATATTTTTCTTCTAATTAGACCACGCCTAACCCCACCCAAACTCTGCTTAGGCGCTAGGTTCAATCTGCTTAGCGCTTTTTAGAACAATGGACCTAACTAACATTAAATAAAAATGGAAAAAAAAATACATCAACTCTAAAAATAAAACTATAAATAAATACCAATTTTGAAATTCATACATTTAATATAAAAAAATAAATAAAAAATACAATTACATCAATATATCATAACATCTATTATGTTCTTCATATTTTGAAATAGTTGCATAATAGCTTCATTGTTAATATTTCGAAAAATATCTTCATCAATGTGTGTTACAAAACGATCATTCAATAACTCATCTCCAATATTGAATTCTTTAATGAAAATTTGATAATTAACCATAAATCATCACCAAAAAACAAATAGAGACGCAAGAGAATAATGCAAAAAATCGAGTTCAAGTTTATGGTGGATTAAAAGAAAATGTTCAAAATTTTGAGAAACAAAAGAATTATCAAGACTCAAATTTTCAAGATTAACAAATGGGAAGGAGAAATAAGAATGAATGAACTGAAGACTTTTTTCTATTTTTCCTATTTTTATATTTATTTTAAGATTAAAATTTAAAAATACCAAAATACCCCTATTATTTTTTAAAAATTTTAGGGGGGCCCAGTGCCCCCTTGGCCCCCAAGTGGCCTCGTCACTGGGTTGAGTGGATCCGTCTCACGGATTTAGATCCACGAGACAGTCTCACAAGAGACTCACTCAAAACTGAAACGGTTCAATTAAAAAGGCATAAGATTACAAATTAAAAGTTAAAATCGGTCTGTTCAAACCCCAAAATAAAAACACAACATATTTATGAAAAATCAGTCTGTCAATGTAAAAGAAGAAACCAACATTGATAGGGGGCGAATAAACATTGGGGACTGGTTTCTTTATTCATTATTACCAGTTTCCGACAGAGATTACCAATTTTCGGTAGAGCTACTTCTAATTCGACATTAGTTTTAATGTCCATGTTAGAGAATAGTATTATCCTCTCAAATTCAAACAAGAAACCTCCAACCCGTAAGTATTGTATTCAGTTTAATGCTTCCTTACATATATATTTTAGTACTTCCCTCCATTAGTTAAAACCTTGGGTGCATGGGTGTAGAGTTCTCTTACTACACCTTAATGTGGAACATTTAGATAAGGCAAAACAATATTCTGTACATTTTTCCTCTCATCCAAGAACCAAACAAATAAAAGAAATATTAAAATAGGAAAATACCTGATTGTGCTGTGTTATTGAACAACAAATCGGCCGATGCTATCAATCTTAGCATTGTTTAGGGTGCTATCGCCTAAATTTTGGAATCGCTTACATCTATATCCTTCCTCGATAGAATTCGGAAGAAATATTTGAATTGTTGCTTGATTCTAGGCTTATTTTTCTTGAGGCTGTTAAAATCTAGATGCACTAAAAGATGAATAAGATCTAGATGCACTAAAAGATCCTCTACTCTCCTACAAGCCAGCCCACTCAAGTAATTTGTTGGAATTTATTTAAGCAATATATATGTTTAAATTATGATCTACATGTCTGCTTAGATTAAATAGAATGAATGCATGGTGTGGGTGAGTGAGTGGAGATGAACACAAATAGAGATAATGTATTTTTGGTTGTTGACTTAGAAAATAATAAGAATAACACCAAAATAACTTGACGTTTTTTCCAGTTAACCAGAAACTTTGTGCAAAACAATTAGGTTGTTTGGATGTCAACTTTGGTTTATATTCTGTGTATTACACATATCTCTTCTTCTTTTTTTTCCTTTCATTATACTATTAGATTTGCAATTAACACTCTTACAAGATTTGTAGACACGTTGTCAACAAAAGGGTTGGTAGGGATTTAGAGATTATATATCAATGAGGTAGAACTTTGTAGAAATATACACTTAAGTTAAGCTATATGTTCCAAACTGAGTTGAACAACTACCTGTTTGTGTTTGAGGCGCTTGAAGCCATTTTCTCATGTTGAGTTGATGGTTACACATTGATATATGTTTGAAAATGATTAATACCCCTTTACTAAATTACTAAAAAGGTCACATGTTAGTACCTTAAAAATTACTGCACAACTTTTAGTTATTACACGGCCATAAAAATTAAGTCAAGAGTGGGATTCCGAGAAATGTAATAACACTTTGGTTGGTACTTTTTTGTCTTTCACTGAAAGGATTGAGAATTTCCAAATGGGAGCTCTAATCAGAAATACACTGAAAAACTTTGTGATTAAAAAAGGGAGACTTTGGAAATCTGGATCATTTGCCGCAAGTTATTCAACTTTTCTTTATCTTGTGTGTCTTGATCAAGCCTTTAAAACATTCTATAGACTTTGGATTTTAGTATTAGTATAATAGACAGAGAAAAAGAAGGTTGGATTTTAGGACACTTGAAATTGTTCTTCATCAATGACTAAATATGGTAATCTTTATTCATAATTGCTAAGTAAGTAGGCCCATTTTTATTAATAGTTATGCCTTAATATAGTTAGAACAATGGTAGTAAAATATATTTATGATCATTTTCTGTCCTAATGATTTTACCAATACTTTCTATGATGTATCTGGAAGTAGCAAGCTATTTGTTGACTCCACTCTAGGGATAAAAACAAATATTATGCCGAATCGAGATTTTGCTCAGACATGATATTGATTTGTTTTTTTCTTGATTTACATGTGTAGGGAGTTCAACAGTGGGAAAACTTTCTTTCGGAATATGATAATTGTTAAGAATATGCACCACTTTATTAACATGGTAGTATAATTATAAACACGTTTTTTCGCGGGTCAGTAAATTCTCAAACCTCACAGTTCTAAGAGTTCGTTTACTGTTGATGCCAATTTCCATATTTCATTCATGTATTTTTGTATGCTTCTATATATTATTTTTGAATTTTCACTTAAAGTATGGAACTATATAAAAAATTTAACATTGTTCACTAATTTCTCAAACCTCATTATTCTAAGGGTTCGTTTCCTCATTTGATGTAGGTCATTTTTATCAGAGCAGTATTTTCCAATAATTCAAAGTCCAAACTTCTTTTGAACAAGCAAATGGATCCAAGACCAATAACAAATTTATCATCAGGTAACATTTATGTGATTTTGAGTCTTTTAGTTTTTAAAATTTCAAATACACTTTTTAACTATTTTAAGTATTCGAAAATCACACGTGACTTTCATAAAAAAATATAAATTTTATGTTACAGTTGCAGATGTCTATCAAGAGAGGCAACGTGTGAAAGAATGAAAAGGAGGTACGCTGATCTCAATGCCACACAGAGACAAGAATATATAGACAGAGTTAAGAAGAATAAGAAGAAGCAAAATTCACAGGTTCCAAGTCATCTTATAGATCCAATGCCCTGTGCATCAGAAGGTTATTAATTTAAATTTTTTAGCACATATAAATTAAAGTAGCTTTTTACTTTGTTAAAATGTAGATTATTTTTGGTCCATCTTTTAAGTACAATATTTATTACACCTGTTTGTATAGAGATACATGAGTTGAAAAAAGTGCCTAAGTGCATACACTGTGGTGCTGAAAGATTTGAATATGAGCCTCCAACTTTTTGCTGCGATAATGGAAAAATCAAACTTGCACATATAGAAGTTCCTGATGAATTGTTTGAGTTGTTTACTTCTCAGTCAGACGAGTTCATCCAATTTCGAAAAAATATCCTTACATTCAATTGCATATTCTCTTTTACATCATTTGGAGTAAAACTAGATAAAGATTTTGCTTCTGCAAGACGAGGAGTTTATACTTTTTGAGCACAAGAAATGCTGTATCATGAACTTCCTGGATTAATACCCAAGGAAGACGGTCCTGGTCATTTTCAATTATACTTTTTGGAAACAGAAAATGAGGTTCAGAACAGAATGAGCATACTTGAGAACTCTACTTTATATGAAGTTACTGTGAATAAGCTCATGAGAGTTCTGGAGACAAATCCATATGTAAAAGTCTTCAGAAGTTTAAAGGATTATTCAATGATAGATGATGTTCAGCTTCATATATCAAAAGATGTGAAATTAGATCAACGAGTGTATAATTCTCCAACAGCTGATCAAGTTGCGGCAATATGGGTTGAAGGAAATAATGCAAACAGACAGGAGATATGCATAGAATAAAACATTATTATGGATGTTATGATCCTTTGCAATATCCCCTTCTTTTTCCAAAAGGTCAGACAGGATGGCATCAAAACATTAAAAAACTAGACGCGAAGAAATCCACTATACAAGAACAAAGTATATAATTATTCAATGTGTTACTAATTCTGTATAAAAACTAAAATTACAACTTGTATAATTGCAATACCTACCATTATTTATTTTTAAGATTTTCTTCTACATAAGATGTTCTATACGAAGAACAATAAACTACATTATGCATATATATATATATATATATATATATATATATATGTGTGTGTGTGTGTAGTAATAATATTGTTGCTATATTGTTTTATGTTTTAATTTTTTTATTATATTATGTTATAGGTAGTAGTCCAGTTATTGATTGCAATATCAAAATTTTCTTCTCCGAGTGATATTCTTTGTCAAGAACAAGAAGGTATGTACTTATTAAAATAATCACTAAAGAATATCATATATGTAATCACATATTTTATTTGTGATATATATGTTTAAAATTACTATTTTTGTACTAAATATATTACTTACTATTCATATTGACCAAATATTTTTGAAAGAATTCCACAGGTTCTGGATGTTAATATATACAAGTTTACAAGAATTTTTTTATTTGTACTAATCTATTACAAATTTTATATTACTTATTTTTATTTTACTTTTTGTGTTCGCAGTTGTTGGTAAAGAAAGTAATAAAAAAAGTCTCTTGCAGAGAGTATAGTTGCTACCAACTACAAATTAGAAATCCTAGGCAATCTACACTTCTATTTGCAGAAAGGCTATTGCAGCAATATGTTGTCGATATGTATATAAAATTAGAGATAACAAGATTGGATTACTACCGCCATAATCAATCGAACATGAGAGCTGAGTTATACCAAGGGATTATGGACAGTGTCATGAAATGAGAGATTAGAGGAAGTGAAGTTGGCAAAAGAATCATTCTTCTTGCATCATTTATTGGGGGTCCAAGAGATATGCGTCGTAGATATCTTGATGCATTGGCATTGGTACAGAGATTTGGAAAACCAAATTTATTTATCACAATGACTTATAACCCTGACTGGAAAGAGATACAAGAAAATTTGTATGAAGGGAAAGACCATATTTAACCTCAAGAGTATTTCGAGCAAAATTACATGATTTGAAAGATCAGTTGTTTAAGAAAAAAATATTTGGAGATGTAGCAGCACATGTTCATGTAATTGAATTTCAAAAAAGGGGATTACCACATGCTCATATGTTGATAATTTTGAAGTCCGAGTACAAAATTACAACTCCAGACCATTTTGACAGGTTCGTTTGTGCTGAACTTCCCAATCAACAAAATTTTTCTAAGCTCTTTGACTTGGTTGCACGACATATGATGCATGGACCATGTGGAGATAAAAACATGAATAATTCTTGTATGGTGGATGGAAAATGCAAATATCATTATCCACGTGTATATTGTGAAAGTACAATATCAGGTAAAGATGGATATCCAGTCTATAGAAGAAGGAACAATGGATTGAGAGTTCAAGTTCGCAATGCACAATTGGACAATAAGTGAGTGGTACCTTATAATTTATATCTCTTATCAAGATATAATTGTCATATTAGTGTCGATATATGTTCAGGTGTGACAGCAGTGAAATATTTGTACAAATATATCTACAAAGGACATGACAAAGTGGCAATTCATATCACCCAAAATAATGATGAAAATTCGGTTGATGAAATTAAACAATTTCAAGATGCTCGGTGGGTCTCCGCTCAAGAAGCTGTGTGGAGAATTTTTGAATTTAACTTGAATGAGATATGCCTAGCAGTTATTAATTTGCCGTTTCACCTCCCAAATCAACAATGTGTGACTTATTGGGCAAATCAAAATTTAGAAAATATTTTGAGTTGGGATCCTGTCTTTAAAACAATGCTTACAGAGTATTTTTCGATGTGCTCTAAAAGTGAAGAGGCAAGAAAGTATCTTTATCGTGAATTTCCGGAGCATTATGTATGGGACAAATAAGATAAATGTTGGAAGGAAAGAAAGAAAAGAGATGTTGTCGGGCGTATAAATACTGAAAATTCGAGTGAAGGTGAAAGATATTATCTAAGGTTACTCCTAAATCAATTTCAGAGGGCCAGTATCTTTTGAAGATTTGCTGACAGTCAATGATGTATGTTGCTCATGTTTCAAAGAAGCAGTACATAAAAGAGGGTTGTTGGAATCTGATCTTAGCATTCTTGAATGTCTAAATGAATCTGATCAAATGCCAAATGAATTACGACCACTATTTGCAATTATATTGGTATATTGTGCACCAACAGATGTGAGAGTTCTTTGGGATACATACTTTGAGGCAATGTCTGAAGATTTTAGAAGAGACTCAAAGACCTCAATTGAACAACAAGTTGCTAAAACTTTGAAAAAATTGGATTTTTTCTTTGAGAGCATGGGAAAAAGCATAAGTTCATATGATCTTCCAAATATTCCGATTGATTTCGATAACTTGGAAAATGATATTCATAGAGAGGTACGAGATGAAATGTCAATAGAAATACCCCTGGAAGATTACGAAGCAGAATCAAAGTTGAATCCTGAACAACACGAAGCTTTTTCGATGATCTTAGATTGCATCAAAAAGGATAAAGGTGGTATTTTTTTTATTGATGGTCTAGGTGGAACTGGAAAGACATTCTTGTATCGTGCATTATTAGCTCATCTAAGATCCAAGAATCTAATAGCACTTGCAACTGCAACATCTGGAGTTCCTGCCGCAATAATGCCAGGGGGGAGAACATCACATTCTCGATTCAAAATACCAATAGATGCAAATGAATCAAGTGAATGCAATATGTCCAAACAAAGTGGTGCTACAGAGCTATTACATAAAGCACAATTAATTTTATGGGATGAAGCACCAATGGCAAAACGATGGGCAATCGAGAATGTCGATAAATTATTAAAATACGTAATGGGTAATAAAGAGGATTTTGGTGGAAAAGTGATAATTTTTGGTAGAGATTTTAGACAAGTATTACCAGTTGTTCCTAGGGCAACAATACATCAAACTATTTCTGCAAGTTTAGTGAAATCGTATTTGTGGCCTAAAATGAAGAAGGTTACTTTTTCAAGGAACATGAGGTCGAAGAATGATCCAAACTTCAGTGAATTCTTACTTGAGTTGGAAATGGTGAGGAACCAACTGATACTGAAGGTAACATCAAAATTTCGGAAGAGATGATTATTGAGTATGACGATGAAGAACAATCAATACAACGACTTATATGGGCAATTTTCCCGAATTTGAATAGAAATGCCCTTTCCGCTCATTACCTAACAAGTCGAGCAATATTAGCTGCTAAAAATGAGCATGTTGATATATTGAATGATAAGTTGATCTCTATGTTTCCTGGAGAAGCAAGAACATTTACAAGTTTTGATGAAGCCATTGATGACACAAACAACTACTACGAAGAGGACTTTTTGAACTCTTTAACTCCAAATGGCTTGCCTCCTCATAAGTTGGTACTAAAAAAGAATTGTCCAATAATTCTTTTGAGAAATCTGGACCCATCAAATGGACTGTGTAATGGTACCAAAATGGTATGTAGGTATTTCAAGAATAACGTAATTGATGCGGATGCGTTACGCGGCATAGATAGGCAAACATGTCTTTATACCTAGAATACCACTTTCTCCAGTTGAAAATGAAGGTTATCCATTTCAATTCAAATGTAAGCAGTTCCCAGTTAGGATTTGCTTTGCCATGACAATCAATAAAGCTCAAGGACAAACAATTCAGAATATCGAGATCTATTTGCCTCAATCAGTATTTTCTCATGGTCAATTATATGTTGCTCTCTCAAGAGGAACTTCAATATCTACAACTAAAGTGTTGATTAAACCGGACACCGCAACTGGAAGAGGAGATATGAAGACTAAAAATATTGTGTATAAGCAAGTTTTAAATGCAGTTACAAATGATTTTTACTTATGCAATATATTGTATCTTATAAATAATTACTAATATTTGTTTTTTATTAGGAAAATAAAACATTGAAGTACGACTCAATGCAGCGCAAAGTTGTGATACGTAATAACCAGGTAATGTTAAAAAACAATCTTCAATCAAGTAATCAATGGAAATATATAATTAGATTACTTATGATCTCATGCTCAATTAAAATAGTTTAATAATCTTATGTCAAAAAAATGAATAATTATTTTTAATCTTTGAATGTTTACTCTATTTGTTGTGCAGGTTGTGCTAAGCTTCTCCCGTCTGTTAGAAAAAAATTTGTTCACTAAGTATGATTGAAAATAAACTGAAAGAAGATCATTAATTTGTGGTCAAATTGTCATCTACGAAATCTTTTTTTTTTGTTTGCCACCTACATTTGTACTTTTTGGCGACACTTATTTATTTCATATTATTTTTCAGTCTTAAAGTTTAAGGGTGTCTTACAAATGTAGTCCTTATGCTTAGGAAATGATACAATTTTAGTATGTAATATTTTACGAAATTTAAAGAAAATTATATTGAATAAATTATATTACCACGTGCAACGCACGTACACTTTACTAGTAGCCGTAAAAAATGTAGTCCTCATTTTGACAAAAGTATACAAGCTTATCAAGAAAGTCAATATTTGTACATTGTTTTTTTAATAAATAGAAATATATAAAAGAAAATGTTAAAATTCAGAAAACGGGAATAACAAAAATAACTTAAAAATGCAATTTAAACAAAGGACGTCTATTTCTAGAAGATCTTCGAATGGCAAAGTTAGTTGTTTTTTTAGCACATGCTCGAGTATCTTCTTGATGGTCTAATGTTGCCTGTGGAATATCGGCCCATGATCCACGAGCCACAATTGTCATAGACTTCAGAGCTTCTGAAGAATCAGATGAGGGAAAGACAAGCGGAGTGCCGGAGGGGTCATCTATCTTTGTCTTTAAAGCTTCTTCTTGTTCCTCGTCTTCTTGTTCCTCCTCTTCTGCCATATCCGACCACCGTTTTCGTGTGGCTACCGCCATCGCTTGGAAACTCTCCGATGGAGTAGCAGTGTTAAACTCATAGTCATTAATAGGCATACTGCGTGAGACTGCGTCCATAGCTCGTTGCAAGCTCTCTTTACATTTATCATCTAAACTTGCAGCCATAACCATATTATCCGAAGTGGTCAGTGCAATGAGATTTGTGGAACTAATAAATGATTGATGAAGAACCATCCTTCGATCAGTATTTATTGCCCCTACATGATTAGTATCTCCCATGCAATCACCATTACTCTTGTTATGACTTGACCCCTCCCCGCGAGTTTGAACTTGCTCCGAATTAATCTTTTCATAGGTAATTTGTTCATCCTCGTCCCTGAGAATCTCAAAAGGATTGTTAATTTGAACATGCAAATTAGATATACCCCCTTCCGGAGAACGACCTGCTCGGGTTGTCCGCTTCTTGACTTGCACCCACTGTTCTGAATCGACAGCTTTATCCTTAGTGGTAGTAGCATGGTCTTGGACTGGGGCTCGGCCACACACGGGACTGTAACCTGGTTTAGCACCATCCACAGTTTTAGTCTTTTAGATTCTGCATTATGCTTCATCGCTTGCCTGCAATTAGCGCTCGAATGTCCAACAATTCGACAATGAGAGCAGAACTCTGGCAAATTTTCGTAACTGAGCGACACGAACGAACAATGGCCTATTCGTTCTACCATAATAAATTCCTGCAATGGAGAATTAAAATCCAATTCTAGAAGAAATCTTACGAAATGCCCACCGTCTATCTGCATGGGCGTGCCAATAGCACTTGCGAGCTTCATAATTAACGTAGGATGCCAATATTCCATACTCAACTCGTATATACGAACTCATACCTAAGATTTTGACGAATTTATGCGGTATGGATTGAAGTCCGGAACCCAATTACTGGACGAATTGAGCCCGGTTTTAGATTCCACATAGGCCTCCCAAATACTTTGTGTCTGTCTTTCACATTCGAGAATTGTATGTTGTAATAACCCTTTCCCAGGGGTATAAGGTGCCATGAACCGTCAACATGCCAGACCTCCGAAAGTCTTCGTTTAAGATTCTCTAAACCTAAAGGTTGGGATCCTTTAGGTAACATTAATCTACCAATCAATGTGTTCCGTAATTCCGCCACCCGTTGTTGGTAAATTTCCTTATCCACAGTGACCGAAAAATACTCCCCCTTTTTCACAGGTTTCGAAATCTCCCATGGGGATAACATTTGAGCGAAAGTTTGATTGATAGTCCCATGCACGTTACTTGTGTATATGGGATTAGGGTTTAAACTAGGATTTTGAACAAAATCCTCCTCCATCCTAGGCGCATGGGTACGACTAGGGCACCCTAAAACTGGATCAAAATTATCGATTGGGATGTCTGAAGCCAAGGAATAATTACTTGTTTTATCCGGAAGTTTACGATCTGCGATTTCGTGAAATTCTGGGTTAGCCGCTGCGTGATGTATGCGCGATGCGTTGTTGGGTCTTGATGCCGATTTTATCGATTGTTTATCCCCAATACCTACCTTGGTGATCTCAGGAAATAGTAAAGAATCGAAATCCATAATTAACAGACTAGTAATTGGATTGAAGAAAATGATTATGTTTGAAAATTGTCATTCTCGAGAGAGAATTTTCGAAAACCTTAGCGACTAGGGTTTCCGTCCGCGTTCCCTCTGTCTTGTGCTCAATATTTGTACATTGTATTTGTAAGTTCGCCGCCTATAATCCGATGGCCAAAAGTATAGTAACAATTAAAACAAACAAACGAAGTGAAAAGCCGATGTATTTTTATGATTCAAAACTTCCTTATTTCACTTGATTTTATCGAGACGTGTAATTGTATGGTGTGTAATACAATAAACATTGGAATTGCAATATACAGAGAAAATGTATTTCATTGAATTATAAGTCGCATGCCATATATTTGCATGTGTAAAAACAGGGACCTTGTAACCTTGCAAAAGAAAAACCATTGCTTTTAATTATAATCCCCTGTTGAGGGATATCCCTAACATAAATCTCTCATAATTCTAACTTTACAAAGATATCAAATAAGCAATTACAAAATATAACTATTCATAAGGAAACCTGTAATTAGGGAATGAAAACATGAAATTTTCAACAATAAAGTTAGACTAGAAAATGTGGCATGAAGAAAGTAACAAACATTTCAAAACCACTTAATGAAGTTTGAGCAAAATGAAAGCTACTGGTGATTAATTTCAGAAAGCTCAGCACAGTCATGTGAATTCCTATTGCTCATCCACCAACAAGGGCACAAAATGTGAACGACATTCAGTAAAGTGGAAACCATAGACCATCTAATAGACCACTTCTGTCAATAGAATTTAATAATTTATTGGCATGTTTATAATTACTAGTAAGGTGCACGCGCGTTGCACGTAAACCTAATGTATTTTAATAATGTAATTAGAAGTAAATTATTAATATATTTAATTGAATTTATTTGTGTTATATATATCATCCATATCGTACATTGTAATTTAACTTAAAAATAATTTTGCAAGATAAATTTCTAATTTATAAAATAAAAAAATTAATTAGTGAAATATAGTGGAGACACCGTGGACCAAAGACCTATGCCAAACAATTCAAATGAAGTTGTCAAAGAACTTTATCTTATTTATATTTAAAAACTAAAGAGTAATACAAGGAAAGAAAGTTGTCACAAATTCAAATTGAATCAAGTCTTCTCATATTTCAATCACGTACTACTCTTTTTTCGCAAATTAAAAACATATGAAGTTATATTTATTTCTCATCGATGATAGGTATCTAATAATTAATAATGTTTTTGACTTTAAGACTGCGATAATATGTGATTGTCTTATAATGAGCTATCTTCCTGCTAAATAGGATGTATTGAACTCATACTTCAACATATATTTTTTCATTTGATATATATGTTAAATCATATGATCAGGTGTAAAGAGAAAAATGTGATATTAGATTTTGACTTGATATGGATCTCATTTTTAGGGATATCATGACTCATGGTAGGAAAAATGTGGGCAGTGGTAATGGAATCTCATATGTCTAAGGATCATTATATCAGAAAACATCCTCCAAGGATCATTATCTCTTTTCAAAATTACACCATGCTAGGTCTGCAAATTTTTAGTTGGGAATCATAGCAAAATATTGACTTTTCAATCTTTCAATGTATTATAAATGGTTTGCTCAATAGCATGTTTTCTTGTAGTTACAGAATCTAACCATTTTTGTATATATCCATCTTCTGAAATAGTAGTAATAATTAATCAAAATCGGGATAGTAATAGTAGCAAGTCTACTGATTCTTTAAGCATGGGATGCAATGTGTTTAATGGAATATGCACGGTGGTTGATAAATGTTACTATTTACACAATGCATTATGAAACCCTATTAGTGGAACGCGGGTTTGAGTGTTTGGCTAATGGAAGGAGAGAGAAATGACATCTTACATGAGTTATAATCTTTAATGATGACATCAGTTACTTTGTCGGAAATTTACATTTAATAATTATGTCTAATTCCAAATGGAGAAATATATTATTTCATTGTTTCCTAATGCACACCCTAAAAGGGAAGTGGTGTTAAAAATATACAACTGTGAAGTATGCAATAGAACATATTGGAGACAAAATTGAATACTTACAATTTGTGAAATTCAAGATATAAATCTTGAACCACAGAAAAAATGGAGTACGTATAAATTCTTCTTCATTTACTTAGCTTATTAGTTAAATATAATTATATTTGTTTTAATATTGTGAATTACATTATCAATATATGCAATTTGAAAGATGTTGAAATAATATTAAGGTATTAATAGATCATTATTAAAAGTTTTAAAAAAATTATTCATCATCAATACTAAGCATTATTTCATGATTTATAATATGGGTTGGTGTTAAATGTTGTGCAATGCGATCATAGTCCATGTATAACTATGTTAGAGGAGGAAACAATTATATTTATTGGATGCCAGTATGTGAATATTTAACATTATTGGAACAAGTTTGATTATTAAATTTATATCTTAATTCTAAATTATTATTAATATTTAATTTATTGGAGGAGAAGATTAGTTAAAATACTACGTACATATGGCTAAGCTTTCAAGTATGAATAGAACTGCACTTTTTCATTGCTTCAAAAAAAAAAGTACAAGTGGTGAAAGAAAATTGAATGTAATAGTTAGGGATCAAAAAGATACAAGTCACTTTGAAGAAGGGTAAGAACAGAAAGATGCAATTACATCTATCAATCATCCTCTAATGAAGAATGATGATGAAATGGGATACTGAGATGATCGAAAGAAACAAACACCATTAACCAAAAGAGGTTTACTCCCTGACATCCGTTCTTATTCTTAAGTTGAATTTCACTTAATTCATAAGTGGATTGCTTTACAGAAACCAAATCAAAAGAAACTAACTTATAAAGACCCACTGCCTCTAGATATAAGTGATGGTTGAGTTACAGAGCTCATTCTCTTTGAGGCACTAAAGAAATTCTATTTTAGAGCATTCCCAAGACAGCTCTTTAATTGAGAAATACTCTTTATTTTGAAGAGTGAACCCTCAAAAATTATCTCCAACAAATTCTTACTTTCAATATCTCATTTGATATCTCATTTGTTGATTTATTGCACTTAAATGAGCCTTTTGATTGCTACTTTCTAAAAAATAACATAAAATTGAAATAAAGACTCAAATACAAAGAGTGTGTTAGAAAATGTCAAAAATATCACTCCTTAAATTTTCAAATGCTCTTTATAATACAAAAGATGCTCCTTAAATTTAAAGAGTCCAAGGGATGCTCTTAGAGCTAGACAACACACAAGGGGAAATGGATTAGTTCAGTCCGAATTTCAAGTAAAGATGAAGTCTTGAAGACACTCTTTAATGTATCCAAAACAAATATGTAAAGAAATAGTCAAATTCATGCAAATAAGGGGAGGACAATGTCACTTACCAAAATTAAACAAATAAACTAATGATGTTGTGTATATTGTGTTAAACAACTCTGTATTCTTCTTTCACAAACGGGCATTTAACAATTCTAAATAGGTATATCAAATAATTTCACAACAAAAATAAAATTAAATATAAAAGTAATGGTATTCAAATTTGTAGTAGCTAAGACATATGTTTGCATAAATTATACAGAACATGGACTTGGTTTTGGTGGTTTTTTGTTTTGGCAGACTCATCCCACTACTACAAAACACCTCTTTTACATCGATTATGGGACACTTTCGACATCGGTTTTATAACCGATGTTCAGACCCTTTACTCTTTAATTTCACTAAACCCCTGCAAATGCCAAATCCAAGCAGTATTAGACACATTGTTATAACAAACTCCGAAGAAAAAAAATGATTACATAACTTGCAGCGAATAACTTCATACTGCTAACACACTGCTATAACAAACCCCAAAAACACATTTCCATGATTCTCCTTTGCACCCTGATATTTTGGGCAGCTGTGAGAACATTAACAAGAAGTTACTATATGTTTGGTAAATTGACATGAAGTGGAATAAGCTGAAGTGCCAACAAAGGCATTTTTATTTCTTGTAACTTTGTAACTCACATTTTACCTGTGTAGTTTATTAAGGAAGCATGGCACGGTTTTCTGGAATGCAAACCACGAGTGGTTTACATCAAACCAATAGAATGTTCCTATGTGTTTAGAGTTAAACTCGCTACAAACATACTCCCAAAGGGTTAAGGAGGCATACTTGCAAGCATAAAACTTGCGGATCAATGGTAATACTAATTTGGATTTAACATGTATAGATAGCACACACCTTGGTATAATATCTGCAGCCGTCTGGACGTTCAGTGACGAGGAGTAATTTTAGATTTTGATGGTATAATAATTTGCGACTACGTAAAAACTTGTTCGCCTTATTTTTAACTTCACCGCAAGTGTACGGTGTACGTTATAGAAAAGGGTAGCAAGGTCGTATCCACGGAGACTAATAAATTTATGTACTAAGTATTGAACTAAGATAGCTTTATTTTTATTTAGACGGTCGTAATTTAATGATTGTTGTTGTGAGATTAAGACAATTTAGACTATCAAACACAAAATTAAGATAACACAATTGATAGAAGTATCAAGAAGATGAAATGGATTTCCGAGTTAAGGTTTCGATTAATAACCCTCTTATTTTCCGATTTAATCCAAGCCAAGTTATTATCAATATTCCTATAAGACGATCACAAAGATATTTTATCCTCCCTCTCGAGATGCATATAAAACGTAGATTGAAATACTTATGTTAGCATCTCTACTCAACATGAAGTACTCAACTCCCAAGAGTGCAAAAGATCAAATGTCCTCACAAATATTTACAAACCTCTCGATTCATGCAAATATTTGTGTCGAGTACTCAAGATCTAATATTGAAACTCATCTCTCGAATTATGAATCAATATATCAAACAACTTAAATCATTGATCAATTGATAAAACAAGAATAAGCTCAAAGTACTCAAATATGCTTCAAGATAATAACTTCAAATAAGATTAAAACATCCAACAAGAGTTCATTAATCTACTTCCAAAACCCGGAAATCTAAAGAGTTTAGCTACACATGATTTCTAAACAACTCATAGACAAATTGTTCATAGTCATGACAACTAAAAATGAAAGATGAAAACTACAAGAGAAGCAAGAAAAACTTAGGAAAGTCGACAATCTCTCGATATATCTCCGTTCCTTGAGCTCCGATGCAACCCGATTGTCTCATTGATGTCTTCTTCCAAGAATAGACCTTTGTCTTGTGTTGTAGATCCCAAAAATGTCAGAATATTCCTGGTGTGCGCCCCCAAAAGTGCTTATATGCTCCCTCCATGTCTAGGTCATTTTGTTGTCAAAATATTGCAGTACAACAGGGACGCACGGGCCGTGCATGGACGCACGGGTTACCCATGCGTCATGCCGTAGGCATTTCCTCTTTTCACCAACCAGCACACGGGTCGTGCGTGGAGCACACGGGTTACCCATGCGCATTGCCGTAAGGAGATTTTCAATCCTTCAGTGGCGCACGGGTGGTGCCTGTACGCACGGGCTACCCGTGCGCATTTCCGTACCTTCAGTTCTTCTTTGCCAGGAACGCATGGGTGGTGCTCAGGCGCGCGCCCTACCTGGGCGTCTTCTATTATTCACCATTTGTGGTATTTTTTTCCTCCGCAATGCTCGCATTTGTCTCCAAATTACTTCAAAAAATCATTAAATCCCTACAAAACAAGCTAAGCATAATATCTTTTCCACAAAGAGCGAATATGAACCATTTCACATGAGTTTATGCACGTTAAATCGCCATTTTAGCCATAAATACGCCCCAAAATACATGCAAAACTCACACCTATCAAAATCCCCCAAACTTAAACTGTTGACCGTCCCGATCAACAATTTTTAGAATAAGGTAAAACACAACAGGGAGATAAGAATGATATCGCACACAAAGAGACCAAAAAAAAAAATTCATATTGTTCATCATGAATGTCAAGCAACAAACCAATCAAGCTTCAAATATCTACTCAAAGAGCATGCATCAAACAAAACCTGGTGAAATGCTCTGAATTACAACCCTCAAAATTAAGTGTATACTCTCATCTCACGAGGATATAGGACGTGTTTACGCTCAAATCAATTCGATATTGCAGAATTACCATAGGCTTGCAATTCGACTCATATCTCCGCCACTCGAATGTATGCAATTTGTGAATCAAAAAGGACTTTCTCATTTGGTTGTAATGAAGGCTCTTTGGTTCGGGAAGGAAACTTTGGATCAAGTGACTCAAACTCGAGCATATAGACCGATGAGCATATCAATCATCTTACATTATAATCCCATATGCTATTCCAATCAACCCTTATTTTCATCAACTTAACTCATCTCCATCTCCTTCCTTTCTATTGAGAATTGCCTCAAATTACAATCCTTAGCCCCCCAAGTTCGTTTAGATGAAAATTCACATTGTACGTCGATTTTTTTTTTCGATTCTTTTGTGAATTTTCAACACTTCTTTTCAACTCCTTTTCTTCCTCTTTTTGTTCCAATTGACCAAATATGCCCAATTATCCTACTTTCCAATTCCCACCCATTCAACCTCATTCATTCCCTTTACTCAACGCTATACACTCGAGTTTAGGGTGATGGATATATTAAGTTCAAGGTTTAAATTTTGTGGTTATCAAAGAATTAGGTAATAGGCCCAACTTGGCTAACTAGGAATTTCAACATCTTTAGGTAAGCAAAAGGCTTGAAAGGCTAGCAAAGATGGCCTTTAATCACATTCACAATTCGCATACAACATGTGGCCTTGACAGAGATGCCCGAGCAAGTTCTAGAATTCTAACAACATGAATGATACACTCAAATCACAACAAGACTGCAAAGATATAAGCAGTAAAGGCTCAAAAGCTCACAGGCTTGCAGATACGTAATTCAAAGCATGAAACCAAGTTTTCCATATCAACATGCTTAATGTTATCTACTCAAGGCTCAATCAACTCATAACCAACATCCAATCTCAACAATACAAACTTTTCACTCAACACACAAACATTAAGTTGCAACAAGCCAGGTCAACTCACTCTCTAACCTCTATGAAAGCAATAAACGTGCTCTAATGCAATGCAACCTAGAATGCTCTATATGCAACTATAAGAAAACACACAAAAAACACACAAAATGCAAGAATTTTTTTTTTTGCATCTACACTTTTCATTTATCGAAATACTACATCTCCCCCAAACTTGAATGAAACTATATTTTTGTTTTCAAGAGGGGAAAAATAGAATTTCAATAGTGAAAAGTAGAGATATACCTGAATCACTGCGGAGGTGGCGGTGGAAAGTGGCCTTGTGAAAAATGCCACATTTGCAACCTTTGGAGCACTTGCCACGTCTCCTCGGCCCTCCTGTCATAGTTCTCATAGAATGCGAGAAAATCAGCCCGATGTTGCCTCAAATCCTCCCCCTGTTGTCTCAACTCGTCTCTTTGACGATGCAAATCCTCCCAAACGCATATAGCATATCTTGAAAGTCATTGCCGCGTTGGGGCTCGCCACCATGAGAGGTACCGGGACGATCCCCGCTATGTGAGCGTCGGGGGTAATCTCCTCCGTGTGAAGCCTCGGGAATGTCATATCCAATTTGGGTGAGATGAGGTTCCACCCCCATTTCGCTTCTATGTAGCTCCTCTTCTTCCGCTACCATATCCTCCACATCCGGGAAGCCATGAACTCGGCGTCTCTTCCTCGCATCTATGGCGTTCGTAATTCTGTTATGCGCTTCCGAGTTCATTAGGAAGTTCTTTGTGTCTGTCAGGGTATCGACAGTGGTGTATGTCGGGTCGGGCAATGGGAAGGAGGCACCTTTCTTCTATAGAAGAACCAGCGTATTGTCTTCGTTGGCGATAAAGCGCATGTGGTGCAAAGATGCCAAATTAACCCGAGTGCTGCTTGGTATAGGCTCCAGGCCTCCAAACTCGACGTTGAAATGTCAGGCAATAGGGGTAATCAGACCCCCTATGGAAATAGCACCACCTCCTCGCTTTGCTAGATTGTCCACTTGCTCTATGAAGTACGCGGCTGTGTTGTAAGGTGTACTCGTCAACATACACCACAATAAATATAACTCGCGGACTGTTATACCCCCAATATTTTCCCACGTGAAGACCGAAGCCGACGTAACCCGTTGTATATACCGAAACACTGGATTCCGGATCCAAGAAGATTTTGCAGTGCGAGCCTCGTAGAGCATGGGACCCATTTCTGGCGTTTGGACAAGTAGGCGCCAAAAGTCGTATTGGTCATATCGGTGTACAGGGCAGAAAGGTACGTCTGTGGGAACTTCAAATATAGCGTTTAACTCCTCTGTGGATAATTGTCTCATCTTGTTCCCCAACTGAAATTCTACCCCAATGACCTCGCCGCCTATATTTTTGATCATCTTTACTGTGCTCAAAAATTCGAGCGTGAATTTCTTGTAACTTGGCCATCTTCTCCTCATAAAAGTTGTCCACCCAACTCTGTCAAATAATCGCCACACATCCTCGTGTATCCCAAGAAATTGGGTGCAGTCATCATCGGCGTATTTTGAGGGACCCATCTGTCGAACGATGAGCTTATTCCAACGCTCCAAAGCATCCGCATTCGGCAATACTATTCCAAAGGCCGCCGGGCTATCAGGTTGTATTTCCTGTGGTGGTTCCGCCTGGGGTCGTCGTCTCCGGCCTTGAGGGTTTTGTCGGTTTGCCATCACTTGTGAATGAGTACCTGGAATAACATGTATTAGCAACCCAAGACAACCAAATACAATCACAAGTAAGATGAATGTAGGCACACAAGTCACATAGGTGTTGGGAAATTTATTGTTTAGATTTTGATGAATGCCATGTAAAACTTAGAATAGGAAGTTGGCACCCCAATTTTTGTTGTAAACGCATTGTAATAAATAGGGGCTGGTCAAGTGAGTTAAGTCGGTATGCCCAAACATGCAAGAAGACAACTGGAGACTAGAAGGAAGACTCATTGCAAGACAATGAGTATGGCAAAGAAGAGAAGACGGGAACTCTCAAGGAGTAGGCCGAGATGCGGTGAGTGGAGTATCGGTCATGTCAACTCAAGAAAAGCCAAGTCTCAAGTTGAGGTGACAAAGAGTCATCCAATGATTGGAAGCTGACTCTAAGTCACCTGGGGAAAGCAAGGAAATGCAGTCAAGTCGAGATAACTGAAAAAGATCCGTTGCACAAAAATCAAGAGAGTTACTTAAACAAGTAATATCTCCATGATACCTTTCTCGAAGTGCTCAGTCCCAGAAACGTGCAAAAGGAATAAACCAATGGGAAGCACTACACCGTGTCAGAACTCTGAAAAGGTGAAGAACAATTCATACGAGGAAATAGCAATTCCAAGGACTGCAACAAGACAAGCCAACGACCACAAGTGACTTTCAAAAATAAGCCTATCTCTTCAACGGGCAGATTTTTGAAAGATCATTATAAAAGGCTGAGGAATGACTCTGAGAGCATGTGACCAGAACCACAAACATTCAAGCAATTATTAGAACTGTAACCTGAAATATTCTCAAGTCATTAAACGCTCAATCCTCAAGCCTACACTACGAAGAACATCAATCCAACACTCACCGTGAAGGAAAGATAACTTCAATCGGTTGAAGAGGAAATTATCAAGAATCAAGGGGGTCTACATTCCACGGAGGATTGTAGGAAGGTTCAAGGTCGAACCAAGTCTTGAGCTTTTGGAGGGCTTCGTGATCAAATCCAAAGAGCTTGAGCAAGTGAGTCGTAGTAGCAAAGCAAAGCACCCTGTGAAGAAGCTGAGTCGCACGAGAAGCCAGCTGAGTGATCAAGGCGTCTCCGATCGAGTCCCAAAGGATCAAGTCACCGTGTGATCAAGACTTGTATCCGGGACTGTTACCACTTTGTATCTTGATCAATACCTAGTGGATTCCTCCGGGAGTTGGAGAAGAGAGGAGTAGAAGAATTACCACATCTTGAACCTCTATAAAAATCTTATTGTGTCATTTACATTTCAAGACTTTAATTCTTGCATCATATTTGTTTAATTTCTGTGACATATTTGCTATCCATTAGATAACCTCTAAGTACTAAATCAAGCTCTAAATCTCTACTTAACCAAACTTAAGGGTGTTAAGTCTTCCGCGAAAAAAACAAACCACGTTGAGTTAATTTAGACTTAACAATGAGTTATTCCATCAACGGCTCGATTGAGTCATTGAGAGACTAACTCTCTTGATTAACTAAATTGGTTGTCCACCAAGGACACAAATGTAGTATCAACTCTGAATTTTTAAAAGGACTAAATCAAAAATTTGGTAAGGTTTATTCAACCCCCTTCTAAACCTTACACTTACACCCCTTGGGACCTACAAGTGGTATCGGAGCGGTTGGTTCATTGAGCCCTCCGCAGTTCTTGAACTAGATCTCCAAACTTTTCAAAGTCTGCTTTAGTACTTAAACTTTCAAAACTTCTTTTATCATTAAAATTTATTATCATGGAAGCAAATTTAACACGCATCCCTATGTTCACAATTGAAGAATTTGATGATTGGAAAATTCGTATGCGAGCTCATCTATCAAAGATTACATGATGAGATGTGGATAGTGATAGAGGATGGGCCACTGCAAATCTTAAAGGTGAACACAATGTAAGAAGAGCTGCAGTGAAGGTGAAGAGGATGTTGCTCCCGGACCAGCCATGGTGGAAAAACCAAGAACTGAATGGACAAATGATGACGAGAAAAAGATACAACCTGGACAATGTAGCCAAGGACATCCTTTACGTAACCTTGGACAAAGCCATGTTCAATAAAGTCAAATCATGCAAAACGACAAAAGAAATGCAGGACAAGCTAACATTGATTTGTGAAGGCTCGAGCAAATCAAAGAAAACAAATTATCGGTGGGTGTCTGAAATTTGAGAACTTCAAAATGATCTCGGAGAAAACCTGGATCAACTGGGCCTTCGGTTCACGAAAATCACCAACGAGCTATCTCGCACTTGGAAAGGAATATACACAGAAGAAATGTGTATGAAGATCCTAAAAAGTCTTCCAACTGAATGGGAAATGAAAGTCATGGCACTAAGACATTCCATGGACCTATCAAAGACATCCAACCATGAACTATTCTCAGACCTCAAAGCCTACGAGTTTGAGCTGAGAAGAAAAGACCAGGAAGAGACAGTTGTACCCAAAACAGCTGCTCTAATTGTTAAAGATGGGAAGAGAGCTGAGGTCAAAGAAGTCATTGACCCAGAAGAAATAGCCCTACTAGTAAAATGGTTGAACAAGTTCTTCAATAAGAACTACAAGAGAGGCAAGGGCAAATCCTCCAGAAGACACTCGGCTCCCTCCAAATCAAGGGAAGATAGGCCAACCAAGAGAACAGATCATCAAAAAGTTGAATATGAAAGGGCCGACAATCCAAGAATGGAAAGAGGCGATCAAAAGGTTGAATATCTATCTTTGGAACTGAGGCAACCAGGTCACTATGCCATTGATCTGCCATATCATGTAGTCAACAAATACAAGAATGAAGAAGAAAGAAAGGTCTTGAGAGAAAGAAGACAAGAAAAGAAAAAGGCAATGTTGGTGCAAAAATCAGAGTCAAAAGACACAAATGATTGAGAGAGAGCGGTGAAGCTAACTACTCAAGTGACTCAAAGAAGAAGCCCGATCCGTTTGATGGCCAAGGAACAAGATCAACCCGACCAAGAAAATGAGGTAAACTCCAACTCATCAAACTCGATTCTAGTGATAGTGATCTGTGACACACATACCTCATCACCCACTGATCTTTATGACTCATTAGGCAAAATGATGAAAGATTTTGAACACATTAAATCCTCACACACACTACTAAATGAGGAAAACAGCCTACTCAAGAGCCAAAACGACAAGCCGACTAAGGAGCCGAGTACTCTAAGTCAAATAGGCGATGAGAATGAAAGTTTAAAGGCTGAAAAAGCCAAGTTAATAGCGAAATTGCTGCCATAGAAAAGAGGAGAATGACCTCAAAAATGTTATTGCCTCATTCACTAAGGCATCTAAATCATTGGATGATCTTATTATGAGTCAAAGAGAATGTGGAGACAAGACAGGCTTAGGATTTAACTCCTCTGTGATATGTCAAACTTCGAGAGTAATTTTGGAAAAAGGATCTTCAAGCAATGAAGAGTCTAAAAAATCCAAAACTCTAAATGTTGCACACACATTCACTCCAAAGCACAATTACAAGCAAACTGGCCTTGGTTATAAAGGAAAAGGAAAAACGACCGATTGAGTGCGGCTGAAAGGACAAACCGAGAAGAGATTGATCGAGTTCCTCGGCAAACTCCAAACAGAAAAATACTCTGTAAAGAAGATGCGAGCTACCAAAAACCCCAGAAAATCTATAAAAGAAATACATATGATGGGAATGGTAGAAAATATCCAAGCCAAGCTGATTGGAATGATGTGAACTATCAGCATAGACTTATGGAATATAAGCCCAAATGGCAAAGGCCTAGAACTCAAGAAAGGCCATTCCAAAAGTATAAGAGCGTTCATCAAAGACACATATGCACCTAGGCACTACACTCAAAGACACCACAATTACCCAAAGAAAGGCGATTGCCAAAACACATATGCAGGCATACGAGACAAAAGAGACAGTTGTATGAACCTAGAATCCCCAAGCAATTTGCCAAGATTAATTATGATTATGGCACGATAGATGGCAACCCCTTAGAGTCAAATCATTTGGCTATAAGTTGGTTGGATCATCTTACAATTCTAACCCCTCGGACCCAGGCAAGTATGGGTACCTAAAACTTAATTTCCTTGATTGCGGGTTCAAGGAACAGTGAGTGCCAAGGAACCTGGTATATGGATAGTGGTCATTCCGGACATATGACAGAAATAAGAAAAATCTGTCAAAATTCAAGAAAGTTAAAGGAGCAAAAGTCATATTTGGAGGAAATGAAGCTCCAGGTGAAATAAGAGGCATTGGATCCATCAAGAGGAATGGATAAGAAATCACAGATGTTGCATATGTTGAAGGACTCAACTTCAACTTGCTAAGCATCAGTCAACTCTTTGACAAGGGCTATAATGTTGGATTTAACATGGGTATATGCCAAATCAAGGGGGCTGAACCGAATGAAGTTGTGTTGCAAGGATGCAGACAAAAGAACATGTATGTAGTAGATTGGTCAACCGCTACACCCAAAGACTGTCTACTAGCAAAAAGCACAATGAATCAAGTTAGGTCGTGGGCACAAAAAGTGAGTCACCTGAATTTCAAAACGATTAACAAGCTTGCGAGTAGTAGTCTTGTGGAAGGACTTCCGGACTCATTATACGAAAGGAGAGTATATGTGACGCGCGTGTCGAAGGAAAACAAATCAAATCATCATTCAAAGAAAAGACATGCCCATCTTCAACAAGAATATTGCATACTGCTACATATGGATCTATTTGGCCCAGTGGAACCAAATAGCATAAGTGGAAAGAAATACACCTTGGTAGTAGTAGATGACTACTCAAGATATACATGGACAATATTCATGTGTAAGAAGAAAGAAACTCTCTGAAAACTACCACAAATGATGAAGAGGATTCAAAATGAGAAGAGCCAAACCATTATCAAAATAAGATCGGACATAGAACCGAGTTTGTCAATGGAATAATAACTCGATATTGTATTGAAAATGGTATTGGTCATGAACTATCTCTGCAGACAAGGACTCCACAATGAGAATGGAGTTGCGAGAAGAAGGAATAGAACTCTCAAAGAAGCGAAAAGACCATGTTAGGCTTGTTGAGCGGGGCTACCAAAAAGATTTTGGGCTGAAGCAATCAACACACTTGCTACACTCAAAACAGATGTATGATAAACAGGACGGTGACAAAGACTCCTATGAGATTTGGTGGAAGAAAACCAAATGTTGCATATTTTAGAATATTCGGATGTAAATGCTTCATCCACAACAATGGCAAAGACAATCTAAAGGCCTTCGATGCTAAAGCTGATGAAGGTATCTTCTTGGGATACTCAAAAAAGCAAAGCCTATAGAGTACTCAACAAAAGGACTATGGTTGCGGAAGAATCCATTCATGTGGTATTCGATGAGCCAAATGTAAATGGAGAAGACATTGAAGAGTCACCGATAAGTTTGAAATCATCCAACCATACGAGAAGAGTCCCTATCTTTGAAGCTGAAGCTGGAATTATAAACTCGAGAAGAAGATGAGATAGTTGAATCTCAAAAACAATTGGAAAATTTGCGGCTAAGTGACTACGAGAGAGCTGATCAAAGCAACACAAATTTGCTAGACGATTGAATCCACCAACTTACTTCAACTTTGATGTAAGATGGGCGAGAGACCATCCACGAGAACTTGTCATTGGAGATATAAGAGAAGGTGTCAAAACAAGATCGAAACTCAACAAGAAGCTATGTTCACATGTTTTATATCGCAAATAGAGCCCAAAGATGTGTTACAAGCATTGGATGACACACATTGGATTCAAGCTATGAAGAAGAGTGAATCGGTTTGAAAGAAATAAAGTATGGGAATTAGTTCAAAGACCCACCCATCAAAACGTTATTGGTACTAAATGGGTGTTCGAAACAAGATGAACGAGGAAGGTTACGTGGTAAGAAACAAAGCAAGACTAGTAGCCAAAGGATATTGCCAAGAAGAAGGAATAGATTTTGATGAAACATTTGCTCTGTAGCAAGATTGGAAGTTATAAGGATGTTTCTTGCCTATGCAGCTCACAAGAATTTTCTTGTATATCGGATGGATGTAAAAAGCGCATTCCTAAATGGTTTATTGGACGAAGAAGTGTATGTTGAACAACCTCCGAGGATTTGAGCGAGAAGACTCTTGGAGATAAGGTATACAAACTCAAAAAAAGCTCGTATGGATTGAAACAGGCACCCAGGCATGGTATGACACGTTGTCACAATTCCTAACGAGAATGGATTCACAAAAGGAAAAGTAGATAGAACACTTTTCAAATTCAAGACAAAAAGAGTATCTTTGCTTGTTCAAATATATGTGGATGACATCATTTTTGGATCCACAAACAGAGAGCTATGTGAAAAATTTTCAAACCTCATGCAAAGTAAATTTGAAATGAGCATGATGGGAGAGTGACATTCTTCCGTGGACTCCAAGTGAAACAAGCGAAGGATGGAACCTTCATAAGTCAAACAAAATACACCGAGAGATTTAATGAAGAAATTTGGTATGGAGGAGAAGTCTTCGTGAAAATACCAATGAATACATCATCAAAATGGACATGGATGCGGATGGCAAGTCTGTAGATCAAACAAGATCTGAGCACTTATTGGATCATTGCTCTATCTCACAAAGAAGCGGTCGGACATCACCTTTGTTGTAGGTGTATGTGCAAGATTTCAATCTGCTCCAAAAGAGAGCCATATGACAAAGCTAAGAGAATATCGAGATACTTGAAAGGAAGCCAAGAAGTTGGCTTATGGTATCCAAAGGAAGGTGGATTCAAGCTAATTGGCTATTGATTCGACTATCTTTGGATGCGAGTTGACAGAAGAGCACCTCGAGGCACATGTCAAATCTTTGGGAAACAGTGATTTCTGGTTTAGCAAGAAGCAAAATTCAATAGCCACCTCTACAACAAGGTGACGAGAATACATAGGCTGCGGGGCAAAATTGTGCCCAAATCCTATGGATGAGACAAAGAATGAGAGACTATGAAGTTGAGGAAAAAGAAATTCCAATTATGTGTGATAACACAAGTGCAATTGCAATCACTCAAAATCTTGTGTTGCACTCAAGAACAAATCATATCGATGTCGGATATCACTTCATAAGAGATCATGTTGAAAAGGATGACATCATCTTGGAATATATCTCACCGATAAACAATTGGTGACATCTTCACAAAACCATTATGTGAGTCAAGATTTGAAGAACTCAAGCATGAGTTAGGGTTAATTGGTGGTGACACTCGGAAGAATCAAAGAAAAGAAATGGAACACTAAAAGGGAAAAAGTCTTGAACTCACAAATCACGGCTAAGTAAATCACCGTGTCGGAAAGACAACTATACCAAGTCAAGTCGGTGGCAATTTGAGTCACAAAGAGAACCATGAGAAGAAGAGTTAAACCAGCTAAGGGTAAAAGCTGAGTCATTTATGAGCCAAGTGACAAAAACGCAGTCGTTTTGACCAAGCGGGAATGTTTTTAAGAATTACGTCGGATAATTATGACGTGTACAGCAAAAGCCGCACACCAAGCTTATGATTGGATATAAATCTTTGCCGCATTAAATACGAGACATTAAATGCTGAATCGGCGTGCAAAATCTAAGCCGTTGATTTCGATCACATTTCAAAAACCACCCGCACGTCCTTTCATAAACCATACTTAAGCTTTGCTTCTTCTCTCTCTCATATTACCAAAACCGTTCATTTCTTTCGGAAGCAAAAAAAGCAAAACTCTCTAAAAACCTATCTATCTTCAAATCAACCTCTAAGTTTTCTTCGGTGAAATCTGAAAAATGGCACCAACCTATGATTTTGTCAAGTTAGGAAAGCAAATCCACACACCAGTCTCTTGTGGATTTCGACGGCATGGTGAAACAGGGGTCCGACGACACCTTAGTGAAGAAAATTGCTAAGAAATTGGAAACGTCTGGGCTGAAATCATTTCGACGATGGAATATCCGATGACCTATGTGGAGGAGGTCGCACGTTCTAAGTGAACGCCGAGACTCACGATGAAGGGATAAAGTCATCTGTTCACGGAAAGAAGATCACCATCTCTGCCAAGGATTTGGTGAACACTTTGCTCACTACCGACGGAAGGAGCATCGAAATCAACGATCTTGATGTAAATCATTTCTTTGCTTGGAAGGAAATAGTCAAGCCCGACTATCTTTGATAAAATAGTTTACACAAACAAAGAGGTCTGCTGAAGGAGGATTACCACAAACCGTTGGACATAGTTGCCAAATGCATAGACATCAAATTTGGCGCTTTGACCAATCTTGTCAAAAGCAAAATTGATCGTAATGGCCGCGATCATTGAAGAAAAGAAAATAAATTGGGCTGAGTTTGTCTCAGCAGACTGCGCCGAATGTAGGGAACAAATTCTTCAAGGAAGATGGTGCATTTGGAGGATCCCTAGGATATGGCCTGGTGATTGGCCGGGTGATGGAGGTGAAAGGAGTCCCTCTTAGACATGGAAAGGCGTTCCATGTAAACAAGAGGATGTTCGAGATCAAACCTCTCTGGCGCACAGAAGAGCCCCGCGCCAAGAGAGGCGACACGAGTGAGGGGAATCACCGACCACGAAGATACATCTGTTTCCTCTCCACCTAAGAAGAAAAGCCCCCTACCGCTTAAGAAGATCATTGCTCATGCAAAAAAGAAAAACAAACTTGCTCCTGCCCCTGCAGTAAGTCACCTACCCCGCACCGTGTCTCACCGCCCAAAGCGAGCGGTTTAGAAGGACTCTCAAATACCTTCTCCGATTGTCAAAAAGAGGAGAACGATAAGCCAAGACGGCCACTCCTCGAAGAAAAAACACCGGCCACGCCCCCCGCCGCCCAAACTCGGAAGAAACTCTCTCCGAACCGAGAAATTCCTCTGGTACAAACTAGGAGACGAAGAAGAAGAATCATCAAGCACTCCGAGCTTGAGAAACCGGTTGAGTCGACCACTCATCTGGAGCAGAATCTGGAGACTGGCAAGAAGTAGAGTCCCCAAATATAATTGATGAAACAACTAAGTCTGTTGAAGGCGTCAGCAGAGGTAAATCAAGACACAAACTGTAGTCCGCGCACTGAGACACAAGAAGAAGGCGATAGAGCGATAGTGATGTGATGATCCTATCCCCACCTTACCCGGACATCCAAAATCGTCTGCGAGAGTGGAGGAAGTGGAAATTGAGTCGATCAAGGAACAGTTCCAACGGCCTGGATTTATAGAAGAGGAAGAGGAACTGTTGAACTTCCTTGGAGTGACCACTGCGGTCCAAGCACTTTGGACGAAAAGAAAATCGCACGATATCTTGCGATCTTCAAGGACAAGGAGAAGGAAAGACAGCGAGAGGGAAGGCGAGGCACGTGAGAAGGCCAAAGATCATCGCCTATCACCGCACCACGAACACACACATCATCTCCTTGATGTCTTATCGGATGATGAGGATCCGGACTCTGCTTTGCCGTCCACGGAAAAAAGTTGCAAACGCAGCAAGTAATGCACGAATCCAGAATCCTTCACGAAAAAGATTGATGGAGGGACCAGGAGAGTCCTCCAAAACACAAATGAAATTGATCCAATGGGAGTGGTTCACAAATCGCCACCGTTGTTCTTTGCCACCACTTCCCCACTCACTCGGAAGAAGAAATTAAAGGAACTGGCGATGAAACCGGGTTAGTGGGGACCCCGTTGAGCCAACCCCTAATGAAGGTGTCTTACCACCGCCCCAACGGTGAACACTCGGTAGAAACAACCGGGAGTTTGGAGATGAGTGACCCCATTCCAAGTCACTCGGTGGTGCGCCCCGAGGGGGACACTCCTCCACCGCAAAGCAAGGTCGGAGAATCTTTGCGCATATGACTCCACGACGAATCTAGGAGGCGAAGTGGAGAAGGAACAACCACAAAGTACACAAAGCAAGTTGTCATCAACAAAGCTCGAGGCGATTGAGATGTCTCACCGAGGTGCCAAGCGCTCTGCGAAGCTAATGACGTTGCGGATGCGATCGAGGCACGAGGAAGGAATGCCACGGGAGTTAACACTGGGGCGATGAAAGTGCAATCCATGGGGTTGAGACTCCAATGGATGCCACCACGAAAGACCCTAAGATAGGCCGACACTTGTCGAAAGGGAGGTCAAGGCCTCACTGCGATTGAGACCGTAGGAGGTAATGAAGGCCCACGGAGGTTGAGACTTCCGGGGTAAAGAAGTCAAGTAGAGAACATCCCTCCTGCTATCATTGATCCATCTCGAAAAGGAGATAAGCGCTTCATGATTCCCCGGATAATCCTGATGTCACCTTTTTGGGATCGGAAAAGCGACGAAGAAGGTCGAGTCATCCCCGTGACGCATCCAAAAGACTTCGATTCTGCGGATGTTCCCGGACGAGCAAGTCGATCTCAAGACTACTCGTCAAACTTTCCACTTTGATGATGAGCCACCAATGGAAATCTCATCATCGTCCGATGATGCTTCGATAAGGCCGAGGACCATCCACTCAATTGGAGAAACCAAATGAGACCAACGAAGGCTGTTGAGACAATGAGGCTCGGCAAAGCTGGTCCACTTCACAAAAGACCCCGGTGAAAAACGAGTCTCATCGCACGGGCTCCTCAAGGCTGCAGCGAGTTCGACTCAAAAGGAACTTCACGCGCACCTCTCATCATTGAACAAATCCCGAGTAGGCGTGATGATTCCTTTGTAGAATCATTTCCTTTCTCCTGGAGTACCCGACCTCCCGAAGAGTCGAGAACGAGCTTGCACGCTTCCACGAGACCAGCTCTGTCATTCCATCGGTACCATCGTTCGGTGACTATGACTTTGACGCGCATGGCCATCACCGGAAGAAGAAACAAACTGAAGTTCGGGAGGTGTTCAAGGCATTATTTGCTGAAATTGAACGGATGGAGAGGCACCAGGCCTCTATGGACATGCGGACATGGACGACAACAGAGATGCCAACCTTGCTGGCGACTTGAGAGGCATAACGGATCGGGATCGGGGAATGGTGGCAACAAAGAAACAATGCGTGTGGAACAAGTTAGATACTTGAGGACATTGTTTAACAAGTTCTTTGGTATGGAGAGCCGAGAATCTTTGAGGCAAAAACGAAATTGAGAGAATACATTGAGCACATGCATGAAGCTCACACCGCCGAGATAAAGCTGCTGCGTGAGCAAAATAAGAGTGATCTACGGCGTATGGAAGAAAACATGAATAGAAAATTTAGCCTTCTCATGGCTGAGATGAAGCTAATTTCAAGTGAGTCCAATGCTACTCGCTCGAATTTCGTGCCGCATACACCGCAGCAGGACTCAAGGCGAACTCGGCTATCGGCCAGCTCGACTTCTGCGCTTGCCAAGATATTTTTCAGTGTTCCTCTCTCCTTTGATGATGCCAAAAAGGGGAAGAGGAATACTTTAAAGCGCTAAAGAGATCCGAAGGCGAAAAGGAGGAAACAAGCTGTAAAGGGAAAGACAAATGAGGAAGTGTCAAAACAAAAGAAAGGAAAGTCCGTTGAGGGGGAAGGGTCGAAAGATGTGACCTTGATGATTGCACAAACCCCCAACAAGGTCTTGTCACGGTGACATTATCGATAGCAAACTCCCGGTGACTCTGCCACTCCAACACTGCTATATCTATGGTGAAAAGAAAAAAACAATTGAAGCGGGGATGGAGGAAGTGGAAGGAAGAATGGATGCCCGAGTTATGAACATCTTGAAACAACATGGAGGCATTCCGGTGAAAGAGAGACACTTATGACATCTCGGATGTCGGGACCGAGCCACGATCGAGTTGATGAATTTAAAACGCCGCATCCGAGGATACTTTGCAAAAATGTCTATGGCTCAAGCTTGGGACTTGTCTTTGGGAAAAGGGTCTCACGTTATGTGAAGAAGGCGACAGCGACGGACTACGGCGATCACTCTGCTGGTCACTCCGCCGGGTCACTCACCGAAAGAAGAAGACCCCTGATACACGCCCGAGGTAGAGGAAGAAGCGATGGTGGAGGAAGAGGTTTCGGACCTGGGCCTCTGCCCAAAAACATTGAGTACGTAGATCCAGGCAAGAAATGAGGGATCTACTTGGGCTGGTCTTGACCAAGTAGCCAATTTGCAAGTGGCTAAAAGTAATCTTTGAGTATGCGAAAAGAATAGAAGAAGAAAATAAGAGACAAACTCAACTATGGGAGGAAAGACAAGAGAGATTAAGAAGAGATGAAGTGCGCTGGAAGGCATATGAAAAAAAGAAGAAGAAGGCGATTGACGATGATGAAAAAAGAGAAGAAGCGCGAAGATGTTGAACAAAATGAAAGAAGGAGACAGCGAAGGAGATCAAGTGTTGTTGTCCACCCCTTCATGTATTTTACTATGTAAATACATACTATGTAAGTCTTCTGCAATAAAGCTAAATTTTTTTGTGTGTAGACAAATGTTTGCTCTGATACACCTTGTAAACAGTTGTGTAAAAGAACAAGAATGTTATGATCAATAAAAGGATTGATTCTACGCATACATTCTATGTGAAGACACTATCTGTATGTATCTTTGCTATTTACATTTTTGAATGTTTTAAGTTTTGGCATCATCAAAAAGGGGGAAATTGTTGGGAAATTTATTGTTTAGATTTTGATGAATGCCATGTAAAACTTAGAATAGGAAGTTGGCACCCCAATTTTGTTGTAAACGCATTGTAATAAATAGGGCTGGTCAAGTCAAGAGTTAAGTCAACTATGCCCAAACATGCAAGAAGACAACCGGAGACTAGAAGGAAGACTCATTTGTAAAGACAGTGAGTATGGCAAAAGAGAAGACGGGAACTCTCTCAAGGAGCAAACAGATGCGGTGAGTGGAGTATCGATCATGTCAACTCAAGAAAAGCCAAGTCTCAAGTTGAGGTGACAAGAGTCATCCAATGATTGGAAGTCGACTCTAAGTCACCTGGGAAAACAAGGAAATGCGGTCAAGTCGAGATAATCGAAAAAGATCCGTTGCAAATCAAGAGAATTACTTAAACAAGTAATATCTCCATGATACCTTTCTCGAAGTGCTCGATCCCGAGAGCGTGCAAAAGGAATAAACCAATGGGAAGCACTACACCGTGTCGAACTCAAAAGGTGAAGAACAATTCATACGAGGAAATGGCAATTCCAAGGATCGCAACAAGACAAGCCAACGACCACAAGTGACTTTCAAAAATAAGCCTATCTCTTCAACGGGCGATTTTTGAAAGATCATTATAAAAGGCCGAGGAATGACTCGAGAGCGGTGACCGTAACCACAAACATTCAAGCAATTATTAGAATCAGTAACTGAAATATTCTCAAGTCATTAAATGCTCAATCCTCAAGCCTACACTACGAAGAACATCAATCCAACACTCACTGTGAAGGAAAGATAACTTCAATCGGTTGAAGAGGAAATTCTCAAGAATCAAGGGGTCTACATTCCACGAAGGATTGTAGGAAGGTTCAAGGTCGAACCAAGTCTTGAGCTTTTGGAGGGCTTCGTGATCAAATCCAAAGAGCTTGAGCAAGTGAGTCAGTAGTAGCAAAGCGCAACTGCCTGTGAAGAAAGGCGAGTCGTCGAGAAGCCACCGAGTGATCAAGGCGTCTCAGGATCGAGTCCCAAAGGATCAAGTCACCGTGTGATCAAGACTTGTATCCGGATTACCACTTTGTATATCTTGATCAATACCTAGTGGATTCCTCCGGGGAGTTGGAGAAGAGAGGAGTAGAAGAATTACCCCATCTTCGAACCTCTATAAAAATCTTATTGTGTCATTTACATTTCAAAGACTTTAATTCTTGCATCATATTTGTTTAATTATCTTTGACATATTTGCTATCCATTAGATAACCTCTAAGTACTAAATCAAGCTCTAAATCTCTACTTAACCAAACTTAAGGGTGTTAAGTCTTCCGCAAAAAAAAACCACGATTGAGTTAATTTAGACTTAACAATGAGTTATTCCATCAACAATTCGAGTTGAGTCATTGAGAGACTAACTCTCTGATTAACTAAATTGGTCTGTCCACCAAGGACACAACTGTGTAGTATCAACTCGAATTTTTAAAAGGACTAAATCAAAAATTTGGTAAGGTTTATTCAACCCCCCCTTCTAAACCTTACACTTACACCCCTTGGGACCTACAATAGGGCATAATGGTTATCATATGTCAATTCAACCAATCAATTGTGCTTCAAGCAATCAACTAATATTGCAAATATAGATAATCATCATTTAAAAGCCCTACTAATCAAAGCTCAAGCCTAATTCATCATCAATTCCTTCAAATATGTCTAAATTCTCATGCCCACAAGGTGTTTGATAATTTGCCTTAAAGAAGAATTCATCCAAAACATAGCAAAAATATCACCACAAGCACCCAATAGCATCCTCAACATGTAATTCTCAAGAAATTTATAAGAAATAAGGAAATTCTTACCGAAATTCTCGAAATGTCACAAAGGGGAAAAACTTGGAGCCCTGGGTGTTTTTTCTCCCAATTCTTCAATTCAAACACTAATTTGATGCAATTTGTGACTGAATTATGATAAGAGTATGTTTATATGCTCGGAATTTGAAAGAAATTAGGAGTTTACAACAATGTGGGAAGGGGGGTGATTTTTTCGTTTGAAGAAGGATGAGAATTTTTGAAAACAATAGAGCCTGCCAGACCCTCTTAATCACTCATCGGGGTGACCCACGGGTCGTGCGTGGGGAGCACGGGTTATCCGTGCGTCATGCCGTAGCCCTAAAAAAATATTTCTTCAGGTACGCACGGGTCGTGCGTGAGACGCACGGGTTTTCCGTGCGTATTGCTGTAGCAACTCTTATCCCCCTCTCTAGGGACGCACAGGTGGTGTGCATAGGCACGGGTTACCCGTGCGTACCTGGGCAGCTATTTTCAAGATTTTCATCTTTTTCTCTCTTTTTTTTTCCACACAAAACACACGAAAATGAAATAAAACACACACACAAAAAATAAAATTCACACGAAAAACCGTTGGGTTGCCTCCCAACAAGCTCTATATTTAACGTCTTTAGCTTGACGCCTATTTTCGTTTAATCACGGGTCGCGCAAGGTAATGGATGTCACCTCCTCTTGATTACCTCGGTGGAAGTAATGTTTAATCCGTTGGCCGTTTACCATGAAAGTCTCACCGTCTTTTGTCAACAATTCCACAATTCCGGGAGGATTCAATACTTTCTTTATCACGAATGGCCCCGACCACCTAGACTTGAGTTTTCCAGGGAAAAATTTACAAGAGGACTGGTTCCCCTGGTAAAAACTCTCTTTTCTTGATCATCTTATCATGCCACCTCTTGGTTCTTTCTTTATAAATTCGGGAGTTTTCGTAAGCTTCATCCCGAAACTCTTCCATCTGATTCAAATGGAGCAACCTCTCTTCACCGGCTTTTTGAAAATCCAGATTTAATTTCTTGACCACCCAAAATGCTTTGTGTTCCAACTCCACCGGCAAGTGACACGATTTCCCAAAAATAAGCTGGTATGGGGATGTACCCAACGGTGTTTTATATGCAGTCCGGTATGCCCATAGAGCATCATCTAATTTTAACGCCCAATCCTTTCGATTGATGTTCACCGTCTTTTCAAGGATTTGTTTGATCTCCCGGTTAGCCACTTCTGCTTGCCCATTGGCTTGAGGATGATATGCCAATGCGACTTTATGTTTCACCCCATATTTTGCTAACAAGTTGCTCATCAATTTATTTACAAAATGCGACCCTCCATCACTAATTAAAGCTCTTGGAGTGCCGAATCTAGTAAATATATTTTTCTTAAGGAACCGCATCACAACTTGAGCATCATTTGTTTTGGATGGAATCGCCTCTACCCAACGGGATACATATTCAACTGCGAGTAGAAAATATTGATAACCCGAAGATGAAGGAAATGGGCCCATAAAATCAATTCCCCACACATCGAACAATTCCACTTCGCTTATATTTGTCATTGGCATCTCGCGTCTCCTTGAAATGTTGCCCATCCGCTGACACCTGTCACATTGTTGCACAAACAAATAACAGTCGTTAAATAAAGTGGGCCAATGTAGCCCACTTTGCAATACCTTCGCCGCGGTGCGAGTTGGGCCGAAATGTCCTCCTGAGGGTGCGGAATGACACTGTTGTAAGACTCTCTCCCATTCTTCTTGAGGTATGCATCTTCTTATGATTTTGTCCGCGCACCTCTTAAAGAGTAGGGGGTCGTCCCACATGTAAAACTTTACGTCATGTAAGAACTTCTTCTTTTGATATGGCGATAAATCCGGAGATAAAACTCCCGTAGCCAAATAGTTGACAAAGTCCGCTTACCATGGGAATTTTGCCTCAAGCATGAGTAATCGTTCATCAGGAAATTCCTCTTTTATTAATCCCATGCTTCCTTGCGCTCCCTTTTGATTTTCAATTCGAGACAAGTGGTCTGCCACCACATTCTCGCATCCTTTCCGGTCCTTGATTTCCACATCAAACTCTTGCAATAGTAATATCCACCGAATCAATCTTGGTTTCGCATCCTTCTTGTCAAAAAGATATTTGATGGTCGCATGGTCGGTGTGAATAATCATTTTCGTCCGAATCAAATATGATTGGAATTTATCAAATGCGAAAACAATCGCCAACATCTCCTTCTCGGTTGTGGTGTAATTCTGTTGAGCACTGTCTAACGTTCTACTAGCATAGTAGATGGATTTGAACAATTTTTCCCTCTTTTGACCGAGGACAACCCCTACCGCAAAATCGCTCTCATCACACATCAACTCAAATGGTTGACTCCAATCTGGGGCGACAAGTATAGGTGCGGTCACCAATGCCTTCTTCAACGTTTCAAACGCCTGCAAACAATCATTGGAAAAATTAAAAGCAGCATCTTTTTCTAGCAATTGGCTCAAAGGCTTAGAAATTTTAGAAAAGTCACGGATAAACCTTCTATAAAATCCGGCATGGCCCAAGAAGCTCCAAATGGCTTTTTCGTTTGTAGGAGGTGGTAATTTCTCGATTGCTACAATCTTTGCCCGATCGACTTCCAAACCTGCAGACGAGACTCGATGACCAAGTACAATACCATCGCGTACCATAAAATGGCACTTTTCCCAATTGAGTACAAGATTGGTCTCTTCACATCGCTGTAAGACTAAGTAAAGATTGTGAAGGCATCTATCAAAAGAATCACCAAACACAGAGAAATCGTCCATAAACACCTCCATAACCTTTTCAATTAGATCATGAAATATAGCCATCATACAACGTTGCAAAGTGGCAGGCGCATTACATAAACCAAATGGCATGCGACGAAATGCAAATGTGCCATAAGGACATGTAAATGTTGTTTTTTCCTGGTCTTCCGGCGCAATCATGATTTGATTGTACCCGGAATAACCATCTAAAAAGCAATAATAATCATAACCTACAAGATGATCCAGCATCATATCGATAAAAGGGAGGGGGAAGTGATCTTTTCGAGTGGCATCATTAAGTTTTCTATAATCAATGCATATTCTCCACCCGGTAACAATTCTAGTAGCAATTTGTTCCTCATTCTCAATTTTCACTACCGTTACCCCCCTTTTTTCGGCAGCACTTGTACCGGACTCACCCATGAACTATCAGATATATCATAAATGATCCCAGCATCTAACCATTTCAACACTTCCTTCCTAACCACATCCTGTATGATAGGGTTTAGTCGTCTTTGATTTTGCACCGATGGTTTATAAACATCTTCCATCCGAATTTTATGCATTACAATGGATGGACTTATGCCTTTTAAATCAGTTATAGACCATCCGAGTGTCGACTTATGTTTTCGTAACCCTTAGAAATTTATCAAGTTGAGTAGGAGTGAGAAGAGATGAAACGATTACCAGATTTGCATTATTTGCCCCAAGAAATGCATATTTGAGGTGTTCAGGTAATTGCTTGAGTTCCGGTGTCGACGTTGCTGTTTCAGGGTCACGCACGGGCTGCCCGTGCTCAGACGCACGGGTCGTGTGTGATCCCTTTTCTTCAACTCTACCTTCGGCAACACACACAGGTTGCCCATGCTTAGGTACCCGACCCGTGTGTCCATCCCCTGTTTCAATCCTTCCTTCGGCAACACGCACAGGTTGCCCGTGCATGGACGCACGGGTCGTGCGTCCTTCAGGGTTCTCAACTTTCGTTTCGGCATCACGCACGGGTTACCCGTGCGTGGACACACGGGTCGTGCGTTTCTGTAGGTTCTGCTCCCATATTTCTGACTTTACGTTCTCGCCTCTTGCGCTCCTAGGTAGTTCCTGCATATGATCTAAAGCACAAACATAGTCGTACAAATCTTGGTTATCAAAATCAAGCACAACACTCGACATTGAGCACGAGTGGGTTAGACCAAATTCCAAATCATCTGTGGACAATGTATGCTCCACATAATCCTCAATGCATGAACTAACTATATCTAAAAATTGGCAATGCTCCACCGTATCATGAAATTTCATCGCCTTATATATAGAAAATAAAACGTGCTCATCATTAACGCGTAAAGTGAGCTCTCCTTTTTGTACATCTATTAAGGCTTTACCGGTAGCTAGAAATGGACGTCCAAGTATCAGTGGAACGTCACGATCTTCTTCCATGTCAAGAACCAAGAAATCCACAGGGAACATAAATTTATCAACTTTTACCAGTACGTCTTCTATAATTCCCCTTGGATAAGTAAGTGACCGGTCCGCAAGTTGCACTGTCACCGTGGTTGGCTTCACTTCGCCTAGTCCAAGCTTCCTGAAAATGGACAAAGGCATCAAATTAATACTTGCCCCCAAATCACATAACGCTTTATTAAAGAAGTTACCACCAATGGCACAAGGGATAGTGAAACTCCCCGGATCTTTCAGTTTTTGTGGCAACTTCCGTTGAATGATCGCGCTACATTCTTCCGTCAAATTCACCGTTTCAAAGCTTGTCATCTTCCTCTTCTTCGACATAACATCCTTAAGAAATTTCGCGTAATTTGGCATTTGCTCTAGTGCGTCTGCAAAAGGAATGTTAATGTGCAATTTTTTAAATATATCGAGGAATTTTGCAAATTGATCATCAAGCTTTTCTTTTGAAATCTTTGGGGAAAGGGGAAGAGATATAGGCAATTTAGACATGTTAGAGTTAGACGATGATTTTAGCTTTTCATTTTGTTTGTTCCGCCTCTTGTTTCTCTCTTTCCCCATCTTCTTCGATGCCATCTTTCATCACCGATTCAACCTCTCCCGTCTTAGATGCTCCTTACGGAATTTTCAGATTTCGATTTTCTTTAGGCCCCTCATATTCCGTGCACCGCCGTAATCAAATAGCCTTACATTGTTCCTTAGGATTAACCTCCGTATTACTCGGAAATTGACCCTTGTGATGTTGACCACCCACAATTGTAGCCAATTGACCCACTTGAGTTTCAAGATTTTTTATTGAGCTTGTCACTTGGGTCATTTGTAGTTCCATCTTATCCATCCTAGAATCTTGCCTAGCGAAGCGACTCCTCGTGTCACTCGTGAATGCATTTGATTGATTTATGAAGGAGGTGAGTGCATCCTCCAACGATGATTTGCCTTCCATATTTCCACCTCCATTTGAAGCATTAAACCTCGGCGGAGGTTGCAACACATTCTTTGTATTGGCATAGGAAAAATTTTCATGGTTTCTCAACCCCGGATGGTAGTGTGTTGGGTTTGAATTGTTCCAGAAATTGTTGAAATTCCGGTTATTCACATAATTGACCTCCCCCATCGGATATAGAAGAGCTTCACTACCCGTGCTCGTGCTTGTTTCTGGCCCTTTTGTCAAAACACTCAATTGAGTTGTCAAAGCCGCCATTTGTGACGTCAACGCTTTAATCGGGTCTGAATCCAAAATTTCGGCTACTCGTTGTACATTGGATCTTTCAGACGGCCACTGGTAACTGTTCATGGCCATTTCTTCAAGAAGGTTCAAGGCATCTTGTGGAAACCGTGCCAACAATGCTCCTCCCGCTGCGACATCAACAAAGGTCGTCGTTTGCCCCATTAAACCATTGTAGAAGAAACATAACTGTTGATCCTCCGAGAACCCATGTTGTGGACATCTTCGTAACAAATCCCAAAATCTTTCTCAAGCCTCATACAAAGGCTCTGAATCGAACTGTCGAAATTGAGTAATCTCGCTTTTGAGCTGCAAAGTTTTGCTCGGTGGAAAGAATTTAAACAAGAACTTTTGGCTCAATTCGTCCCATGTGCTCACACTTCCTTGCGTCAAAGTACCTAACCAATTTCTCGCCTTATCCCTCAAAGAGAATGGGAATAGGCGCAATCTTATGGCGTCATCCGAGACTCCATTAATTTTGATCGTATTGCATATTTGGATAAAATGTGCTAAGTGAGAGTTAGGATCTTCAGTTGCAAACCCCCCAAACTGGTTCTGATGTACCATATTGATCGATCTTAGTTTTGAGCTCGAAGTTGTTGGCATTTATCGGAATATGAGCAATACCACCGTAATTACGATTCGTTTGTGGTCGAAAGTAATCACGAATGGCTTGCTGTTGAACCGGTATCACTAACTCGTTTACTCCATTGTTACCCGGTATTGGCAACTCATTGATCCTGTTGATACCATTGTTACCCTTGTGTTCTCCGTCCAAATCCCTATTATCGGATTTTGTTGTCTTTCAGCCCGCCTGGTAGTAGCATTGATTCTTTTTGCGAAAGCCTCAACTTCCGGTATGAGCGGTATTAAGTCCCCTCGCCTAGAGCGCGTGTTCATGCACTACCTAGACCAAACTAAAAGAAACAAGTCAAATAATGTAGAATTAAAGTCAAACCAAAATATAAAATAAAAATGTCTAAATTAAGAATAATTCTATCTATCGCAATATTAGCACCAAAAAATTGTATTAGTCCCCGGCAACGGCGCCAAAAACTTGTTCACCTTATTTTTAACTTCACCGCAAGTGTACGGTGTACGTTATAGAAAAGGGTAGCAAGGTCGTATCCACGGAGACTAATAAATTTATGTACTAAGTATTGAACTAACATAGCTTTATTTTTATTTAGATGATCGTAATTTAATGATTGTTGTTGTGAGATTAAGACAATTTAGACTACTAAAACACAAAATTAAGATAACACAATTGATAGAAGTATCAAGAAGATGAAATGGATTTCCGAGTTAAGATTTCGATTAATAACCCTCTTGTTTTCCGATGTAATCCAAGCCAAGTTATTATCAATATTCCTATAAGATGATCACAAATTTTATCCTCCCTCTCGAGATGCATATAAAACGTAGATTGAAATACTTATGCTAGCATCTCTACTCAACATGAAGTACTCAACTCCCAAAAGTGCAAAAGATCAATGTCCTCACAAATATTTACAAACCTCTCGATTCATGCAAATATTTGTGTCGAGTACTCAAGATCTAATATTGAAACTCATCTCTCGAATTATGAATCAATATATCAAACAAGTTAAATCATTGATCAATTGATAAAACAAGCATAAGCTCAAAGTACTCAAATAGGCTTCAAGATAATAACTTCAACTAAGATTAAAACATCCAACAAGAGTTCATTAATCTACTTCCAAAACCCAGAAATTTAAAGAGTTTAGCTACACATGATTTCTAAACAACTCATAGACAAATTGTTCATAGCCATGACAACTAAAAATGAAAGATGAAAACTACAAGAGAAGCAAGAAAAACTTAGGAAAGTCGACAATCTCTCGATATATCTCCGTTCCTTGAGCTCCGATGCAACCCGATTGTCTCATTGATGTCTTCTTCCAAGAATAGACCTTTGTCTTGTGTTGAAGATCCCAAAAATGTCAGAATATTCCTGCTGTGCGCCCCCAAAAGTGCTTATATACCCCCTCCAAGTCTAGGTCATTTTGCTATCAAAATATTGCGATGCAAGAGGGCGGACGCACGGTGCGTGGGCGCGTGACGGGTTACTCGCGTCATGCCGTAGGCATTTCCTCTTTTCACCAACCAGCGCACGGGTCGTCGCGTGGGGCCGCACGGTTACCCGTGCGCATTGCCGTAAGGAGATTTTCAATCCTTCGGTGGCGCACGGGTGGTGCTCAGGCGCGCGCCCTACCCGTGCGTCTTCTATTTTTCACCATTTGTGGTATTTTTTTCCTCTGCAATGCTCGCATTTGTCTCCAAATTACTTCAAAAAATCATTAAATCCCTACAAAACAAGCAAAGCATAATATCTTTTCCACAAAGAGCGAATATGAACCATTTCACATGAGTTTATGCACGTTAAATCGCCATTTTAGCCATAAATACGCCCCAAAATACATGCAAAACTCACACCTATCAGTCGTCATAAGGGTTCTCTCCATTTGCAGATATTTAAAAACTTTACACTATCTGCAAATAATAAGAAGACCGGAACGAAATGCTACTTTAAAGTATATGCATTATGGTTTTAGAAAAAAAAAAGTATAATGAGCGTCATTGGATTCTCACCAGCCTATCATCTTGCCATGTATATTAACCAAAAGTGCTTCCAACCAATGTTTTAGAAAACCAGACCAATGAACAAACCGGACTCACTACCGGTTTGCGGTTCAACCGGCCTAACAAAACTTGACTATATTTTTTTGTAATGCAATGATTTTAAATATGAGATATAACCAATCCTTTTTTTTTTTTTTTTTGTAAATCTAACAAATCCTCTCCTTCCTTTCTCTTCACCAATACATACCAAGAATGCAACCTCTAATACTGTCAAAAAAAAAAGAATGCAACCTCTAAACTTTTATAAAGTGAACCCAAAAATAAAAGGAACCAAATAAATTAAGTATTATGGATAAATTTGGGGAGCATTCAATTAGGTGAGCCTAGAAAGGAAAATCAAAATATAAGCCAAAATATGGGGAAGAATTTGAGGAATGTGGGAAATAGAAAAACACAAGACCACCTAAAGGCACACACCACAAACAAAAGCACAGAAGGTGGAAATAGAAACACACAATTGAAGCAGAGGCATTGAAGACAGTGGTGCTTCACACACATTCCACACGCACAAACATATGTATATGTGTATATAGAGAGATATAGTTAGAAAACTCAAAATTGAACTTGATAATCCAAGAATAGAAGAATCCATTGAGATCATCTAGATATTGAAGTTGATTTTATGGATTTGTTGGTGGAGATGAATAAGAGAAATGAAGACAGAAGGAGGCTGAGACAGTTTTTTTGCTTTCATTTTTCTTGGAAAACCAGTGGTTTGTATAACCGGCGGTTCCTGGTTTATTGCCGGTTTTTACCGGTTCTTCGGAGTTAGAGCGGTTAAACCGTAAATGTGAAAATTCACTAACACTACCTACATTATACCATGTTGAATAATGTTATGCATCTGCTGAACAAAACCCTCTTTGCATATCTACAAAGCACTACTACTAAAACGACACGAGCATCAAAATATACCGATCATTTCACAATTGAGACAATTTCACGGAAATACACTCCAATAGCTCTAACTTGTAAAAGTTCAAATGAAATAAAAACTTCCATAAATAAATACCACTAGCTGACCTTGCACATCATCAAGAAGTTACACATGGATCACTAATGACACCCAGAAAGTCGTCTTTTATGGTGCCAATACAGAACTACAAAAGAAAGCAAAAATATGACAGAGAGAACGAAAACTGTCTCCAAAAGAAAAATTGAAATAACATTACCACAGACAACTCTCTTTGAATCAAGTCAATCATTGAGTTTCTCTATTTCTCACCCCCAAATTGTATCCACATTACTTTTTGAAAGCCAAAAGAGAATAAGTTTGAATTACAAAAGTTTTGCTTAATAATTAACATGCCAGTGGCCAAAAGTACAGTAACAATTCTAGGTTACTGAAACTACAGTTGAGCCGATAATAAATCACTTGTTCTAATAGTCATTAAAAGAAGCTAATCTGAAGATCAGCTGCAAAACGAACATAATTTACCTTTGTCCAAGAAGAGATGGAGGAATAATATCTTCAGCAACTATAAACCACGAGCCCCGCCTCAAGACAAATCCCTTATTTTCTTTTTCACTCCAGAATACACATCTCCTCAGCCCCACGACTCATTCTCATTCTCCAGAGATACTTTCACTGAAAACAAATCATACAAACCATTTCACATATTATATAGACAATATTATATATACAATTACCTGTACTATTTTCTCATTTATTAGTTGCATAATCTATTTTTCTTGCACAATCTAAGGGTTTCTGCAACTCTGTTAATCAATCAGAGATCACAAAAAGTGAACTGGTAGCTAAACGTGCTTAAAGAGCGAAATTTACCCAATCATGATCTTCAGTCATTCCCTATATTTCTTAAATAAAAGAAAAATTATCATCTGTTTTGGAATTATTGTTTCAGATATATAGTGTGGTTGGTACTCAAAGTTACCTTGCAAAAGCCAACGATCTCGTCCGCACTTTGATGTATCTTTCCTATACTTGACAATATACCTCACTAAGAACTTCAAAAATCCAAGTCGGTTGCCAACAAATCAAGTAAAATAGACAAATTAAAGAAATCATACCAACCAAATTTTATAGATTGAATTGGGAACAGATTAATTGAAGCATACTTAAAGACTATATACATTTATTTCATAAAGAATACATTTATGAAAAATTTTAATATAAAATTGTTGTATTATCAAAATTTTGGGATTTTTTGTTCTAATAACCCTACCCCCACACACAGAGAGCAAATAAAATAAGAAAAATGTAATACATCCCATAGATCGCGTTTACAATGATCCTGGCATCGACCACAATAGGAGTGTATCCTGTCAACTATCTGGCCTTAAGGTTTATAAAGTTAGGGCAGATCTCCAATATACACTCTCCACTACTAAATCAAAATTCAACTCTCATAATTAGTGCATGAAATCCATTGAATGTCCTAGCTACATTTTTGCAGTATCTCTCAAATTACAGACCATAACAATTGAGAGCCAATCTATACAATGCAATATCATCAGCAAAAATCACTAAATATTGCAATGTCAGTCATTTTTGAGAAGCAACGCCTATTGTGTGTATTTTCCGAATAAAGGAATTTTTCAAGAATCAATGGAGGAAAACTTACCTTTATGTTTTAATATCTGGAACTTTGATCATAATTAAAACGCTTGTTGTTTGAGGTGTTCATGAGGTAAAATGCAGGTCCTTCATCAATGGCCAAATTAACTTTCGAAAGAAAATTACACCCCACATATCTAAAGCTACAACAAACAATATGCAGAATTGGGAAAAAACTACAATCTTAAGGAATCTGCAATTGGAAATACCAAGGCTCGTATGAATTTATCTGCTGATTAACGTTCTTGTTCAGTCAAATTAAGAGGAATTGATGGGGTGTAGGTGAATTTCAACAAAATGAAGAAAAACTGCATTAGAGGAAAAAGGGAGATTCTTTACAACTAATCCAGTTTGTATCGCATAAACTTTAGAAGAATTCTTATCACCATATATGGAGAGGAATCTGTACATACCTGTAGCCTTGAGAAATAGAATATTCTTCAAACTGCACAAAGACGACCAGATTCGAAAAACAACATTTACAATTTGATTACCTTTTGGACAGAGTAACTTTTGCTGTATAACTCAATCTGGTTCGTAAGTTGATTTTTTTCCCGTCTCCGTAAGAACCCATCGGTGATCTCCACATCTGTTGCATCTCTTGTAATCCTCCGTAAGCGGTCGTGTCTTTTGGTGGTGCCATTTATTGTTCCTCTTCTTAACTCTTAACTAATACATGTTGTCCTTTTGTGTTCCTCTTCTGAACTCCTAAATAAATAACTAATGTATATGTTAAGTACTTCTTAACCCTTATAATTAAGAGATTGTAGGGGTGTATTAGTCCATTAAAAATTTCACAGAAATATTCGCCATTTTAAGATAAGTTAGATTAGACTAGTAAGGTGCACGTGCGTTGCACGTGAACCATATAATTTTACTAATTTAATTGTAAATAAAATATGAAAATAGTTTTAATTAATTTGATTTTGTTGTAGATACCATTCCATCTACAAGATTAAAAATTTGTATTTTCCGAAATAAAATGTATTAGGTGAATCATAGTGAGGACAATGTAGTTTGAAAAGGCATGCTCAAAAATTAAATAAAATTATCATAGAACTGTAACCAATGATTTTTTTTTTTTTTATTTAAGATGAATGTAAAGAACCCTCACATCATATCACACATAATACACTTAAATACCAATAATCATACACCTTGAAAAAGAAAGCAAAATATTGAGCTAGGAGACATTTTGATACCAAATTGGTATGCTTTTTTCGAAAAAAAATGATTCATTATGTCAAGAAGCTTCAAATTGCCTATGGAAATTACGACAAACAACTTACAATATATTTCAACGTTAAAACACATTCTTCCAAGTCAACGTTGTTCCAAGATTTGAATACTACAAACCAATCAAGATCCATGAAACGGTGAAAAAAATAGTTGTTCCACATTTCAAGCTACATCAAGCCTTTATCTTGTTTTATTTTTTCGAATTGTCGATCCTCTTCTTACTTAAAATTGATAAAAGAAATTTATATTTATTTTTGATTTTTTGAAGAGTATCTCAACATCACTTGAAATTTGCACCTCACTAACATTTGGTTATCCGATGTTTATTTCTTAGGTCATATCATTTTCCCATTTCATCTGCATTCTTTGATTGACCAGGATTAGTATACATACTTGGTCTTTCTCTTTCTGCCCTTGGTCAATGTGATTTTATTTGTATCTTTCCAATTACCTCTGATGATACCCGAGCCGAGCTGTGAGAAATTAATCCACGTCATCGATCGACACATATTCGAATAGGTGACCTACGGTGGCGTCAAACAATGATGTACGACAACACGTCACGAATTAGGCTCGCCCACTACGAGCCCAACCGCAACACGGCTCACGAGCCCCGAGCCCCGAGCCCGAGTTTCGAAATGAAACGCACGCGCGACAGCTTCGTAAAAATAAACACATGCCCATGCTTGACACTTTATTGGTATCAGGAACGCCACATGTCAGAGAATTATGAAGAGAAGTCGACAAGTGGCAAGTTTTGGTGACATGCACAACTACGAGAGGGACATGTGTCGTTTTTAGCTATTTTATTAATTAATGAATAGTTAGTGCAAAGATGACTATTGTAAACCCACTTACTCAAAAGGGGTATAAAAAGTCTGGAAAGGAGAAAAGAAAAAGAAGGCAATTGTAACCAATTATAAGAAAAACCGACCCCGATATTCCGGCTCGGCAAAATACAAAAAAGGCATAATTAGCGAGAAATAAACATAACGTTCGCACGCGTTTTCATTTCCACGTGTTAAATCTTTTACATATTTACGCTTGTTGACCAAAACGCACGTCAACAAATTGGCGCTAGAAGGAGGGACCGTATTGGTCGATCCGAGTTCGATCAAAAAAGCAAGTGAAACAAAAACCAGGTAAAATTTGACACTGAACCTTTTGATAAGGGAAGAAAATGAGTCAACTGTTGAGAAAATGCCCGTTTGCTGAAGAGCAACATTTGAACAACCAACCTGGCCAAACTACGAATGGCCACAATATGCTCCAAACGGAAGCAGGGAGTACTACTTTATTCCCTTTCGCTCAGTTAATCGCCAACCCAACCTTTGTACAACAAATGAACCAACTTATATCGCAAACTCTCGCCACCACGAACTCTCAAGCACCTCCTCCACTCCTTGCAAATACTAACCCACTCAACCCACAACTAAATGTTAACATTAATCCTCAAATTCCCGGATTTCCTCGCCACGAAGCCCAAGAAGCCAGTTCGGGTAATGAACAACATGTCCGTCATGACAGAAGGCGGCAAAGAGAAAATGAGGAGGAGCAAAGTCGTATAGCAGAGTCATTTCCAGAGCAAACACGACATCGTCGTGCCCACTCAGTGTTCGCCGGACGACTGGGAGTTGATCCCTTTCGCCCAGCTCGATCGATAAGTTCCCGGCTCAGGTTTCCGGATGAGCGGGAACAACTCAGGGTCGATCAGGTCCAAGGCCCTAGCTTATGGCAGGAACGGGATGTAGAAATACACCGCCTACGTCGTCGTCTGAACGAATTGGAAGGCGGTCCGGATGGCGAACAGTCTCGAAGACCGCCCCAAGTATGGAGCCAGCCAGCTGTTCCGTCGCCATTTTCTCCTGGAATCCTGGCGATCCCGTTACCGCCAAAGTTGAAAATCCCCCAGGTCGGCCTCTATAATGGGGAAACCGACCCGACCACTCATGTTCACAAGTACTTAGCATGGATGGAACTATACAGTCCAAGCGATGCCATCCTCTGCAGGGCCTTCCCCCTGACTTTGGGCGACCGAGCCCACCGTTGGTTTAGGACCCTGCCGCAGGGATCCATTCAAGCATGGGGGATCTAGCCTCCGCCTTTACGACACATTTCTTAACGTCCAAAGTCCGAGCCGCGCCTAAAGACTCCCTCGTAAACATCAAACAAGGGAAAGACGAGCCCCTGAAGAGTTATATTTCTCGGTTTAATAAACAAGTTCGAGAGATGGAACCGGTGTCTGATGACGCCATTTTGATCGCAGCCATGGCTGGACTAGCCCCCGAGACTTGGTTCAATTACTCTATCCACGAATCGGGGGCGACCTCGTATCAAGAATTTCTAATCCGCGCGGAACGCCATATTTGTGCGGAAGAAGCCATGGCAAGTAACCGCCCCGAGCACCGACAAGGGAACGTAAGAAAGGACGGAAGGAAAGAACCAGTAGTTGGGCCGGGGTCAGGTTTCCGGCCATTCTCGGAAAACCCGACCACCGGATTTAGAGCTCGCCAAGAGGCGAGAGCCGAAGTCGCCGCGCTAAGGAGTACTTTGACCCACACTCCGTCGGCCATATGGAGTGAAGTACAGGGTCTGAATTTGTTGCCTCCGGCTCGGCCTCTGAAAATTGAGCCATCAAAATTAGATTCGCGTCGATTCTGCGCCTATCACAAATCGATAGGTCACGATACTGACGAGTGCCGAGATCTAATTAGGGAGATTATGCGGGTTGTTCGGCAGGGCGGTCTTAAAAGGTACGTTCATGAGCTACCGGCCCCACCGGCATTGGCTCAAGGCGTCAACCCGGAGCGCGTAATCAATCCAGCTCTCTGCCCGCCCCGGTGAAAACCAGGGAGAGAAATCCTCATGATGTCAAGTGTCAGTCGGATCAATACCAACACAATGGAGGATAGACGCTCCAACAGGAAAAGAAAAGCCGATGTTAGACAGGCAACCAATGCCGAAAGACAAGTTCGGGTGGCCGAAATCAAGGAAGGCCAACCCACCGGCCACTTTGTGTTCTCGGATGCGGATGCCGACCAGGTGGTCCATCCTCATTCTGACCCTCTGGTCATCACGGCACCGATTCTGGGGTATTCCTGGTTCACGAAATTTTAATTGACTCGGAAGCTATTCATCGAGTCATTTATGTCCGAGCATTTCGAAGATTGAACGTGGATGATAGTTATATCCGTCCATGTAACGATAGCGATTCTCGGGGTTTGGAGGAGGAAGGATAGTCCCACTCGGAGAAGTTGATTTGCCCATCCAAATGGGACAAGGTTTGCATAAACGGACTGTCATGACAACATTCAAAATAATCAATGCCGATTCGGAGTACAATGCCATCATTGGGAGGCCATTGCTTTATCATATCAAAGCGGTAGTTTCAATTATCATTTTTGTATAAAATTCCCAACGTCGATGGCGAAGCTATACATAAAGGGAATCAAAGGAGTCACGAGAGTGCTCTCTTAAACTCCGACCGGTGGAGATTAATGTGGTGGAACAAGGGCAAACCAAAGGTGGAACCACACAAGTTAATCCCTTGCCTGGGGAGGAGTCCGAGCGAAAGGTGATCGTTCAGGAGGATAATCCAGGGCCGCCGGCCTGGAAGGAGCCAATGATGGAAGAAGAAGCGAGCCGGCAATCGAAAACGAGCCGCCGGCCGAAGAAACTACCCCCGCAAATCAAGGAGGGGCAAAGCAAGAAAAGAAAGCGGCGGAACCAGTAGAAACAGGTTGATACAATCAATGTCGGAAGGCCAAGCGAGGGCGCCAACTACGTATTGGTCATGATCTCCCGAGAACCATATCGAAGTGAGTTGATCGAATTTTTGGGAATAATCTTGACGTCTTCGCATGGACTCACGCAGACATGCCAGAATTGACCCCAAACATGCGTGCCACCGCCTCAATATTGATCTAACATTCCGCCCGGTCATCGAGAAAAGGCGCAAACTCGGCCCGATAGACAGCGGACTCGAGATCGAGGTTAACAAGCTACTAGACAATCAATTCATCCGGAAGCCCTCTCTATCCTCGATGGGTCGCCAATCTGTTTTGGTAAAGAAAAGCAATGGCGCGCGCTATGCGTGGATTTTACCGACCTCAACAAAGCATGCCCTAAGGACGATTATCCATTGCCAAATATCGATTACATGGTAGATGCCACGGCGGAGACACGAGTGATGAGCTTCATGGATGCATACTCGGGTTACAACCAAATACGGATGCACCGGAAGATGAAGAAAATACCTCATTTTTCTCTGCTCAAGGGAATTCATTCATAAGATGATGCCTTTCGGATTGAAGAATCTTTGGTGCGACCTATCAAAGGTTAGTAAATAAGATGTTTGAGAAAATGATAGGTCACACTATGGAAGTCTATGTAGATGACATGCTAGTAAAATCATTTGTACATGTCCGATCATCTAAACGATCTTAATAAAATGTTTGCTGTTTTGAGAGAGTACAAGATGATGTTAAACCCGAGAAAGTGCACATTTGGGGTCGGCTCGGGTAAATTTTTGGGGTATATGGTCAGCCAAAGGGGAATCGAAGCTAACCCAGACAAAATCAAGGCCATCACCGACCTAGAATCCCCAAACTCGTAAAAAGGTACAAAGCCTAACAGCCGATTGCCGCCCTTAACCGATTTGTTTCTCGGTCCACAGACAAGTGCAAACCTTTCTTTGAAATTATAAAGAAAAGCAAAAATTTCGAGTGGACCGAGCAAGCGCAGATGGCCTTTGAATCCCTTAAACAACACCTATCTTCAATCCCTATATTACAAAAACCGACCCAAGGGGAGGACTTGTATTTGTACTTGGCAGTATCCGAGTATGCTATCAGCTCGGTGTTAATCAGGCTAGACGGCTCTATTCAACATCCAGTTTATTACACCAGTCAAGCGTTACATGATGCCGAGCTCCGGTACCCACCAATGGAAAAGTCGGCTTATTCATTAATTACCGCTGCATGCGTGGAAACTCCGTCCATATTTCTTAGAACACAAGATTATAGTATTGACGAACTATCCGTTGAAACAAGTGTTACACCGACCGATACTTACGGTCGGATGATTAAGTGGGTCATTTAACTTAGCCAATTTGACATTATATACGAACCACGTCTTTCGCATAAAAGGGCGAGGCTTTAGCCGATTTTGTGGCCGAATTCACGTCTTGCATACAATTGGAAGTCAAGGAAGACCAAGAATGGAAATTATTCGTTGACGGTTCTTCCACACCGCCGAGCGGCGGCGGAATCGTGATAATCGATCCAAATGAAAAATGCTCTTTGCTCGGCCGTCACGATTTCGATTCCCATAACGAACAACGAAGCCGAATATGAGGCGCTTCTAGCAGGCTTAGATATGGCAGCCTCTATGGGCCTGAAACAACTATTGGTGCACAGTGACTCTCAGTTGGTCGTTCATCAAATCAACGGCGAGTACGAAGCGAAAGAGCAAAAAATTGCACAATATTTGGATTTGGTCAAGAAGAGATTATCACACTTTAAAACAAAAGTCTTACATGTGCCCCGAGCCGAGAACATGCAAGCAGATGCCTTAGCTCGGCTCGGCTCCAGTCCAGGGACAGATGCCATCACGGATGTCACAGTCACACTGCTGTCTGCCCCGTCACTCGGTGCAAAGAAAATATATACGACCGAAACCGTCGAACAGACTTGGATGACCCCAATCATCCAATACTTAGAGAAAGGAGTTCAACCTGAAAACAAAGTTGAGGCCCGAACGCTACGAACTCAAGCGGCTCGGTTTACACTAGTAGACGGCATCCTATACAAACGAGGATATTCCATCCCACTCCTACGCTTTGCCTTTCCGAGACAGACGCATTATGCACTTCGAGAGGTTCATGAGGGAATATCGGCAACCACGCTGGGGGCCAAACATTGGCCTATAAATTAATACGGCAAGGATACTACTGGTCATCCCCGAGAAAGGACGCAACCGACCTCGTCAAAAGATGTGAGAGATGCCGAGGTTTGCACCACAGTCGGGTATCATCCTGAACGACTTACTTCCGTATTTAGCCCATGGCCGTTTGCCAAATGGGAATGGACCTCATCGGACCACTACCCACCGGCAAAGGGGCGTCAAGTATGCCATTGTGGCGGTGGATTATTTCACAAAATGGGCGAGGCGGAGCCTTTGGCAAAAATAGATGAAGAAAAGGTCGTGAGCTTTGTATGGAAATCTATTACCTGTAGATTCGGGATACCACATTCGATTGTTACGGACAATGGGAAACAGTTCGACAACCGAAGGTTTCAAATTTTGTGAAAGTTTCCGCATAAAAACTATTTCTCAACTCCATACCACCCCAGATCGAACGGACAAGTTGAGGCCGTTAATAAAATACTCAAGTATACGTTGAAGGCGAGATTGGAGGAGCCTAAAGGCAATTGGCGGAGGAACTACCCGGCGTACTATGGTCATCTGAGCGACACATCGAGCGGCCACTGGAGAAACACCTTTTTCTTTAGCTTATGGAGCGGGGCGGTGATTCTGTCGAGATTGGAGCCCTACCTTGAGTGCAAATTTTGAAGAAGATCGTAATGAGGCCGCGCTCCGAGCCGAGCTAGACACTGCTTGAAGAAAAAAAGGTGCGATCTTGAGATGAAAAATGCGATGTGTATAAACAAAGGAGTGAAAGGTACTACAATTCGAAAGTAAAGGAAAGAAGATTTGGTCGGCGATCTTGTATTAAAAAGATAACGGGCATTCAACCCACCCATTGAAGCCAACACAGGAGGGCCCATTTCGAGTCGACCACGCGTCTTATCCGGTGGGCGTACCAGCTAGAATATTTGAGTGGAGAAAAATTTATGCATCCATGGAACGTAGCATACCTGAAGCGGTATTATCAATAAAGATCTCGATCTACAATCCAGATAGGATTCCAAAGAATTATCCCTTCATCTGGTATTTCGTGAGCTCTTTAAAGGAAAACGAAGTTTTTACTCACCACGAATAAAGACTCGGCTACGCACCGAGCACAAAATCAAGACTTGGTTACGCACCGAGCACAATATAAAGACTTGGTTACGCACCGAGCACAAAATAAAGACTTGGTTATGCACCGAGCACCGAAATCAAGACTTGGTTACGCACCGAGCACAAAATAAAGACTTGGTTATGCACCGAGCACCGAAATCAAGACTTGGTTACGCACCGAGCACAAAATAAAGACTTGGTTATGCACCGAGCACCGAAATCAAGACTTGGTTACGCACCGAGCACAAAATAAAGACTTGGTTATGCACCGAGCACCGAAATTACGCACCAAGCATAAAGTGAAGACTTGGTTACGCACCGAGCACAATATAAAGAATCGGCTACGCACCGAGCACAAAATAAAGACTCGGCTACGCACCGAGCACAAAATCAAGACTCGGTTACATACCGAGCACAATATAAAGACTTGGCTACGCACCGAGCACAAAATAAAGACTTGGTTACGCACTGAAGCACCAAAATCAAGACTTGGTTACGCACCGAGCACAAAATAAAGACTTGGTTATGCACCGAGCACCGAAATCAAGACTTGGTTACGCACCAAGCATAAAGTGAAGACTTGGCCACGTACCAAGTACAAAATAAGGACTCGATTATGCGCCGAGCGCAATAAAGACTCGGTTCATAAACAAAATTTGAAACAAAATAAAGGACGAGTTTATATCCCCGAGTACAAGAATCGATTAAAGGCGAGCGGATCCCTTACTCGGAAATCAAAACCGAGCCCGTGCTTGGGAAAATAAGAGGAAAAAGAAGAAGGCAGGCAACAATCTTACAAGAAGGAAAGAGCCGAGCATCCACAAAAAGCTTGAAATACATACACGAGAAAAGGAAAATAACAATTCATTTCTACTTCAAAAATAATTACATAAGGAGGCCGGAGCCCATTACATCTCGAGGCACGAAGCCAAATTACCTACCTAGAGGTACATATAAAAGCATCAAGAATGAGCAGCGGGCGGAATTTCGACGGCACCACCGGAACCAACTTCTTCCACGTCCGGAGGAGGAGAGCCTGCGCATTAGAAGCCTCGGCAAATTTCGGCCGAAGGGTATCGAGATCGGCCTCCCGGGAGGGCCAGGTCTTCCTCAAGCCGACGGCGATCGCGCCCGCCATTAATCAAATCAAGAATTTCTCGGAGGCTGGTCGCATGGCCACGAGTTAACATGAATGCATACTCCTCGGAGTTTTTGTAAGCTTCAATGGCCTCTCTACGAACTTCCTCGGTTGCGGCGGCGCTTCTTGACCTCCTGCGTACATCGGCTAGACGCCTCTCCATTTCCTCGGCCGGACGGTGGCGGCACGTTCAGGCTCGCGACCTTAACCCCGAGCTCTTCTTCACCTTGCGGGCCGATCTCGCTCCGCCTCGGCCCTCGCAGCGATCTCTCTCTCGGAGTTGGCCCGAGTGTGGCCTCAGCCTCATCCGCTTGAGTCTTAAAAGATTCTTGCACCCCTTGGAGGTAGCATAGGCCTCCCGAGATCCCCGTGCCGCCTTTCCAGTCGGCGTATTTTTTCTCCAACTCGCGGTTCCCCAACCGCATGCCATAAGAGCCCAATCATCCGCCCGTACATGGCCATGGCATCTCGAATTTGTTCTTGGCTTGATCTCCGAGCGAGAATTGCTCGATGCCTTTTGTCCAGGCACGAGCCGGGGCGATCATTGCGGCCCGACCCGCCTCCCGGTAAGACCCTTGATTGCTCCTCTCGGCGTGGCACATCGAACGAATTCCACAAACCACCGAGGCGTAGTCCAACCATTCCCTCGCAATATTCATCTCTTGCTTGGTTTGGAGGAATGAAATGACCTTCCCCGCCGAGGTCATCCGAAAAAGTTCGCGGACCTCCTCTTCAGGGGGGAGATGTTCGGGTGCCGTTCGACCAACCCCTCGGCCTCGATCGGGGCTCCTCCATCACGATTCCTCTTCTCCTTTGAAGAGGAGGCTGCACCGCCTCCGGCACCCGTCGGCAGGACGTTTTCCGGCCCGGATATCTTCTCTCGAGCCGCCTCCACATCCGCAGTTGATCGGCACCACCCGAGTTCGCCGTGTTGTGTTCCTCACATGCGAAGACGTGCACGCAAATCAAGCCACGCCCGCATAAAGCGACCACCAATTAGAAGAAAGATCAAAAGAAAAACAAAAAGACAATTCAAAAGGAAATGTAAAAATACAAGTTTACCTCGAACGGCGATGCACTCGGCGCTCAAAGTGAAACCCTGGTTCGCCTACGGCGCGGATGATCTGCCCACGGACTAGTCACGGGAGGCGGCGCGCAGCTCGCTCGATTCTCCACGCCCCTGGAGAATGGGGCCGTCTTCTTCATTAACGAGAGGATTCTCACAGGCCCTCTCTCGACCTCCACATCCCGCTCGGCCGCCTCGTCTCGAGCCACCCCTCGGCCGGGGTCGGCGGGTAGAGCAGCCTCAAACCAGCTGCGGCCAAGTTGGCCTCGGTGACCAACCTCTCAATCCGCTTTGTCCATGATTCCCGGCCTGGATGTTCTCGACCTTCGAATAAAAGTGGGCGACAGAGCCCCTTTGATGCCCTGGTTCTCTACAAAGGTAAAAAGACACAAGTCAATCACAAAAAGAAACAGTAAACAGCAAAAGCAGAGAAAGGAAAAAGACAAGACTTACTATAACCAAAAACAAAATCTGAAGGAGGATAAAGGACAGTCTCCCTTCCTTCGTTCTCCACGCGAGATTGCCACTCGCCGCTCACCCAGAGCCATTTTTCTTTCCAGTCCTTCAACGATGAAGGAAGACCTTCCACTAAACTATCCGGATACCCCAATCGGGTTTGTACATAATACCATCCGGACGGCTGACCTTTTGATGAAGGAGTCGCTCGCCAGACGAAGAGTTCATTCATCTCTTTGAACTTAGGGCGAGGGTACTTCTCTAGGTGGAACATCACCACGAGGCCAATAATCCTACCCCACGTAATGGGATGCACTTGGGTTGGATGTATACCCCACTTGCAAAGCCACCGCGTGAGAAAAACCGGCAGCGGAAACCGCAGTCCGAATAGAAGGCTGGCGGTATGTATACCCACGCAACCCACGGGCGGATACTGGGGGACCTCAGTGCCATCCGGTACCCAGAAATGGATACCACTTGGAATACGATACCTTCGCTGGAGCTCTCCCATCTCTCGGAGCATCAGCATGCTCGGGATATCGTTTATATCACTCGGCGTCCACCGAGGCTCGACACGGAGACGAGGGCCTCCTCCGGGCCGTCGCCGTTACGGTGGCCTATGGGCCCTAGCGGCCTCTCCGGCCTCGAATCGCCGGATGGTTCATCTACTCGCTCTCGTTGTCACGCTCCGGCTCCGATGGGTCCATGTCTTCTTCTTCTTCTTGCCGTCTTGTCTAGAATCAACGCTTTGAGTCTTCGTCGAACTTGCTTGTGCGGTCAGGGTTGATACACGTTCCTCCCTAAAGACGGTCAGGTGTCGGATTGAAGATAGTATGAGTCCGCCCCAAAGACGTTCCGCCGTGGAGAATCCGGAGAAGATATCGAATAACGCTCGGACTACGAGGCGGTGATGGCCGTCTTGGTGAGAAAGAAACGAGAAGGTTCGAGAGGAGGGTCTTCGATTTCAACCTCAACACTATAACTACGACTCCTACTATCCTCAAAAGAAGACATTTATAGGAAAAGGAGAGTATTTGGAAAAAATACCTAAGTTTGAAGTCTCGAACTTGGAAAGCCGACCGAAAATTCCGCTTTCTGGTTCTACTTGCTTTAGCTCAAAGGTTAATGGTTGCGAAAGTGAATGATGAAGGGAAACGAAGGTATTTATAGATAGGGTTCCTCGATAGGCGCGACGATTTTTCGAAAAAGACACGCCTTTTAAAACTCAAAACCGTCAAACATGTCAAAAATGTCGCGTCCCCACGCCCGGCCGACGAATCGGGCGTACCTTTTCGGTTCCTCCGCGCAAGATTGGTCCAAACACAAGATGCCACGTGTCCGTCATTATGGCAACCCAATTAATGCGCGCCGTTTCAAGCATTAATTGCTCTGCGACAGTGCCAGGAAAGAACTAAAACCTTGGAGAAATCCGTTTTCCCATTAAATGTTTATCATTAGCATTAAAGTTTAACTCCGATCTCGAGAGATTCTTCTCTCGGAATCAAACTTGGGGGCCTTTGATGATACCCGAGCAGGAGCCGAGAAATTAATCCACGTCATCGATCGACACATATTCGAATAGGTGACCTACGGTGACGTCAAACAATGATGTACGACAACACGTCACGAATTAGCTCGCCCGCTCACCGAGCCCAACGGCCTAATCACGAGCCCAACCGCAACACGGCTCACGAGCCCCGAGCCCCGAGCCCGAGTTTGAAATGAAACGCACGCGCGACAACCGTAAAAATAAACACATGCCCATGCTTGACACTTTATTGGTATCGGGAACGCCACATGTCGAGAATTATGAAGAGAAGTCGACAAGTGGCAAGTTTTGGGTGACATGCACAACTACGAGGGGACATGTGTCGTTTTTTAGCTATTTTATTAATTAATGAATAGTTAGTGCAAAGATGACTATTGTAAACCCACTTACTCAAAAGGGGTATAAAAAGTCTGGAAAGGAGAAAAGAAAAAGAAGGCAATTGTAACCAATTATAAGAAAAACCGACCCCGATATTCCGGCTCGGCAAAATACAAAAAAGGCATAATTAGCCAGAAATAAACATACGTTACGCACGTTTTCATTTCCACGTGTTAAATCTTTTACATATTTCTGCTTGTTGACCAAAACGCACGTCAACAACCTCAACTACTATATCTAGTTTTTTACTCACCACAATTGTACTTTCAGGGTAACGTTAAAGCGGAATTTTATTAATTATGTTTGAAAGGGGTTGTATGGTTTTCATTCCAATGGAAAAAGTCATTTTCCATCACATTGAGATAATTTTTTAACTTTATATTGGAACATGTGCAAAAGTGAAAATATGTTTGGTTTTAGAAAAAAAATTATATGGTGAAAAATTGAGAATATGTTTGGTTTAGTAATTTTTGTTGACTTTTTTTATTGAAAGATGTGATAATATGATAATTGATATATATGTTGTGTAAGTAGTGGGACCCAGTTAAGTGGTGTTAGTAAAAAATAATTATATATAATTGGATAAAATTGTTAGTGATGGGGCCAATTAGAAAATTTTTAATTTGAAAATATAATTTAAGTGGATGAGAATGGTAGTAGTGGACCTGACTTATGTAATATAATGTTAAAATTAAATAGTGATGGTTGTAGTGGGTCTCATTTGAATAATATAGGGTTGAAAGTTGAGCTTGTAGGTGTGAAAGTTGATAATATAGGTTTGAGAATTGAGATTGAAAAATGAGAAGTTAAAACTGGAATATATTAATGAGATTGTGTAAAATAAACATGATTTACATATTTCAAATTGTAAAACGGGATGATTTACATATTTCCTTGTTATATCATGATATAATAATTTCATCAAAATCCATATTCATCAACTATTCTATATCAAACAAAAAAGAAGAAACAATCTAAAGAAAAATAAATACTGTATAATATAATATTATTACTCGTTTAATTGATGTTAAATACTCATGAATCTCGTGTATGATTTCGTTGAGGTTCAATTCATTTACAACTTCATTCTTTAAATCAATGATAATTCTCGGTGTTTCATTAGATCATCAATCGTGCATAACTTGTAAAATTAGAAAAGAGTTGTATTATTTTTAAATTCGATCAATGCAACTTGCATATTTTTTGGGTACCAATTTCTCAAATGTTCATCTTATTTACAAGTCAGATCTATTTGCATAATTTGATGATGCAATTGTAATTTGCAATTGTAATTCATCTAAAATAAATATTTAGATCATTATTATTTCAAGTAATTCATTTAATCAAAATAAGGAAAAAGATCAAGAACTGCACGAATTAAGCAACACACATGAAAAGTAGCCAATTTAATCGTTATCATTTGACATCTCCAATATAATCAGAAGGCATCATTTTATAAATAAACATAAATTATAAAATGGTAGGTATATTTTTGGAGTGGCATTAGTGGCACTAACCAATGGATTTCGATCAGGAACTTCCTTCAGTACTTTCCTTCATTTTTTTACATCTTCTCATATAAATATAAATTACCATGGGACGATATTTGTGTAATAGATAATAAGTTAATCAGATAAATACCTAAAGACATAATAGCTAAAAGAAAAAAATGAATAAAGTTGAGGCATTGAAAATTTGAATAATGGTATTTCCTTATTCTTGTTAAAAGTAATTTGTAATTCCAAAGATAAACAAGATGAGCAGACACACGGAGTTAACCAATGTTATGGTGACAATCCAATTACTCATGCAAAGAATCTTCTGGAAAGTCAAAGTGGCTCCTCAAGTTCATTAACATGTTCATGTATTGATGAATTACATGCATGCATGGAGGAAATGATCAAAGAGTTGCCTGCTTGGAAATTCAAAAAGTAAGATTGACTGAGTTAATTACATCATACATAATTTGCCTATAAATAGGAGAGCATGTGATCGGCAGGAACAATCAAGCAAAAAGTGATCAGTAAAATTCAGTGAGGATTGAGTGATATATTCCAAAAGCTTTAGTGCACAAGCTTTGGAGAATTATTGTAATATTTGCAAGCAATAAAATATTTAGCTTCTAAATTATTCACTCTTCTTTTATTTTTATCTCCATACCTAACAAATTTGTGGTATCAGAGCCACCCTTGGCTTGATATCCCTACCCATATTCTAAATGGCTTCCACTAGCAACAATGAATTAGCTTTCCTATATTCCCAATAAGGTGTCCCTATCTTTATTGGTAAAGATTACGAGCAGTGGAGTGTCTTAATGCAAACAATATTTATATCTCATGGTCTATGGGATATTGTTGAAGAGGAGTATACACTACGTACTCCAGATGAGGTGGCTGGATTATCAGTGGCACTGAAAAAAGAGCATAAAGAGAACAAGACCAAGGATGCAAGGGCCTTGTCCTTTATGCACCAAGGGGTAAGCCGATCCATTCTTCCGCGTATTACAAATGCTAAAACATCGAAGGATGCATGGAAAATTTTGAAGAATCAATTTGGCGGCTACGAGAAGGTTATCTCAATAAAATTGCAAAACCTCTGGCGCGACTTTGATAATTTGTCTATGAAGGATAACGAGAATATGCAAGAGTTTTTTCTAGAGTTTCCACCGTAGTAAATCAAATCAGAAGCTACAGTGATACTCTAGAAGAGAAAAAGATTGTTGAAAAAGTGCTACGTTGTTTACCAGCAAGATTCGAGCATATAGTTGCCACTATCGAAGAATCAAAGGATTTATCAAAATTATCTTTTGATGAACTCATGGGATCGCTCGAAGCACATGAAAAGAGGATGAGCAGATTTTCAAATCAAAACTTGGAGCAAGCGTTTCAAGGAAAAGTAAATATTTCACAGCAGGAGAATAAGAAAGACGGGCATGACGAAAAGCAGCACATGCCAATTCAAAGATCAACAAGAGGAAGAGGTCGCGGTCGATATCAGAACTTTCGAGGTCGAGGTAGAGGAAGAAGAGACAATATTAATTCACGATCTTCTAATCAGAAATCGGATTTGTATTGCCGAATTTGCAGTAGTGGCCACGACACCCAAAGTTGCTGGAATAAATGCAAGAAATGTAGAAACGCAAATCACTCTCAAAAGGATTGATGGTATCATAATGATGGCCAGAAAAAGGAGGCAAATTTCACAGAAAAGATGAGACAAATCAGGTATTTTACTCAAGTTTAAATTCTCAACAGATTGAGAATGTTTGGTATGTAGACAGTGGTTGCAGCAATCACATGTCCGGGAATAAAGAAATGTTCGTGGAGCTTGATGAGTCATACTCATCTGAAGTAAAGCTTGGTGATGGCAAATCGCACAGGATTACTAGAAAAGGAGATATTGCAGTCCAGTCAAGAAGCGAAAAGACCTCTATCATCAGAGATGTGCTTTACGTATCGAATTTGACCCAAAATTTATTGAGTGTTGGCGAGTTGCTGTAGAAAAATTACAAAGTAGAGTTCAACAATGATTTTTGCATCATTGTCGACAAGCATAAAGATCTCACAATGGCTAATATTAAGATGAGCTCAAATAAAGTTTTCCTCTTAATTTGCCATTGTCTGAGAAACTTTTATTACAAAGCACGACAGAAGAAGATCACAAGCTTTGGCATTTGCGGTACAGACATTTGAGCTACAAAGGTATGAATTTATTGAAGAAGAAAAATATGGTATTTGGTCTTCCTCAAATTCCGGATCAAGACAGTCCATGTGAAGGATGTATTATGGGAAAAATGCACCGCAACCATTCCCAAAAATTTCCTACAGAGCCAAAGCCCCTCTTGAGATCGTGCATGCGGATATATGTGGACCAACACAAACATCATCCCTGAATAATAATAGGTATTTCCTATTATTTGCTGACGATTACACCCGGATGATGTGGGTCTATATTCTACATCAGAAATCAGATGCATTTTCAAAGTTCATGGAATTCAAGTCATTGGTGGAAAATCAGAGTGATCGGAAAATTAAGACGTTGCGCATAGATCGTGGAGGTAAATTCATTGGAAAATCCTTTATGGATTATTGCAAAAAGAACGGAATTCACCAGCAGTTGATAGTCCGTTATAGCCCACAACAAAATGGAGTCGCGGAACGAAAAAATCGTACAATTGTCGAAATGGTAAGAAGTACGATGACAGGAAAAGGACTCCCGAAAAGCTTTTCGGCAGAAGCCATGAACGCAGCAGTCTATATTCTGAATCGATCACCAACGAAGGCGGTTCTTAACAAAACTCCATACGAAGCATGGCACCGTAGAAAGCCACAGGTGCATCATTTTCGAGTCTTTGGTTGCATCGCGTACTCGCACATTCCATCTCAACAGAGAGAGAACTTCGATGGGAAAGGAGAAAAGCTTATCTTTGTTGGCTATAGTGACGAGTCCAAGGGATATCGTCTACTAGACCCGAAGACGAATAAACTTGTTATCTCTCGAGATGTGACTTTTAGTGAAAAAGATGCATGGAGTTGGGATGATAATCAGCAAATGGAAACCCCAATTACATATCCGCCTACAACATCAAGTCCAAGTGATCAACCAAGCACAAGTTCCAGTCTAGGCTCCAGTTCATCAGGACGCCATGATCAAATCAGTTCAGATTCTGAAAGCCCAGTCCGGAAGGTATGAAGCTTAAGGAAAATCTATGAGTCAAGTGAAATAGCAATGTTTGCAAGTGAGCCCCAAACTTATGAAGAAGCTGCAAGAGAAGAAATTTGGCAAATTGCAATGGATGAGGAGATTTCCAGCATTGAGAAAAACAACACTTGTAAGCTTGTGGACCTTCCTGTAGGAAAAAATGTAATCGGAGTCAAATGGATCTATAAGACAAAATACAAGGAAGATGGCTCAATTCACAAGCATAAAGCTCACCTAGTTGCAAAAGGGTATTCTCAGCAGCCTGGTGTTGACTTCACGGAGACCTTTGTACTGGTTGCCCGAATGGAGACGATTCACATTGCCTTAGCTGTAACTGCACAGTTGGAATTACCAGTTTACCAGCTGGATGTTAAATCTGCATTTCTCAACGGCGACTTAGAAGAAGAAGTTTACGTGCAGCAACCTGATGGCTATATTGTCAAAGGCAAGGAAGAAAAAGTTTATCGACTCCAAAAAGCCTTGTATGGACTGAAACAAGCGCCACGGGCCTGGAATAGCAAGATTAACAATTATTTTCGTTCCAATGGATTTGAGCGAAGTCAAAGTGAGTCGTCGTTATACGTAAAGAAAGGTGCGCAAGATTTTCTTATCGTTTGTCTTTACGTTGATGAGCTGATTTATACCGGGACTAGTCCAACTATGGTGCAAGAATTTAAAAAAGCAATGATGGAGGAATACGAGATAACGGATTTGGGTCTCATGAAATATTTTCTTGGGATCCAAGTTCGCCAGTCAAAAGGAGAAATTATTATTTCTCAAGAAAAATACCTTGAAGAGGTTTTAAAGAAATTTCAAATGAATAATTGCAAGCCAATTTCGACGCCGCTTGCGGTTAATGAAAAATTCCAGTTGAATGATGGAGCAACCAAAGCCGATGCGAAAACTTATAGAAGTTTAGTTGGCTCCTTGATATGCTTGACAAACACGAGGCCTGATATTGTCTATCCGGTCAGTTTGATATCAAGATTTATGCATGAACCCAGCAAGCTACACTATGCAGCGGCAAAAAGAATTCTTCGTTACCTTCAAGGTACGAGAAAATTTGGCATCAAATATGTCAAAGAAAAAGAAAATAAGCTTGTTGGTTATACTGGCAGTGATTGGGCCGGATCACTAGATGATCGAAAAAGTACATCGGTATATATTTTTTTGTCTTGACTCGAAAATAATTTCTTGGGCATCTAAGAAACAGAAAGACGATGACGCTTTCATCGCCACGAGAATACATTGTTGCCATAGATGCCGCTTGTGAAGCAGTTTGGTTAAGGAGAATTTTATCCGATGTTCAACAAAGACAAGACAATCCCACAACAATTCTTTGTGACAATATGTCGGCGATTACTATGACAAAAAATCCAGTTTTTCATGCAAGGTCGAAACAAATTGAACTTCGACATCACTTCATTAGAAGTCTCGTGAATGATGAAGAAATTCAATTGGAATTTATAAATACCAAGGAGCAGTTAGCGGATGGATTTACTAAAGCGATCACTTCAAAAACACTTGAGCAACTCCAAAGCAGCGTTCGATTACAAATTAAGAGGGAGTGTTAAAAGTAATTTGTAATTCCAAAGATAAAGAAGATGAGCAGACACACGGAGTTAACCAATGTTATGGTGACAATTCAATTACTCATGCAAAGAATCTTCTGTAAAGTCAAAGTGGCTCCTCAAGTTCATTAACATGTTAATGTATTGATGAATTACATGCATGCATGGAGGAAATGATCAAAGAGTTACCTGCTTGGAAATTCGAAAGGTATGATTGACTGAGTTAATTACATCATACATAATTTGCCTATAAATAGGAGAGCATGTGATCGGCAGGAACAATCAAGCAAAAAGTGATCAGTAAATTTCAGTGAGGATTGAGTGATATATTCCAAAAGCTTTAGTGCACAAGCTTTGGAAAATTATTGTAATATTTGCAATCAATAAAATATTTAGGAAATTATTCACTCTTCTTTTATTTTTATCTCCATACCCAACAATTCTTTGTTAATAATTGTTATTTCCCGTACAATCATCAGTGCGTTCCTTGAGTTTACAGTAATATACATTCTTTCACTAACAAGTCTATAAACGTCTACATAATGTATTCTAATAAACATAAAAAAAAACATGTATAAAAAATATAGTTATAGTTAATAAATAAGTAAAGGAAAAAGAATTTATATCTACTCCATTTTTGTGTTCTTCAAGGTTTATATTTTTAAACTCCACAAAATTGAATACAATTTTGTGTCCAGTATGTTCAAATGCATAATTCACAATTGTATATTTCTTTAACACCAATTCATTTTCAGATCGTACGTAAGAAATATCAGATTAATGGTGATGAATTCCACTAATTAGAACGTTTAATAAATAATATGTCGATACTAAATAATAGAAGAAGAAAATTTTATTAAAATTAGAAAATCTGCATAATTAGGCCAATACGGTATCACTCAATCACAAAACTGATTCAAGTAACAGTAATACAAATTACGGCATGATTGATATGAATAAATAGAATTGGATAGGAATTTAATAAATTTAAGAATGCAATAACAAAGGGAATGAAATGCTATATGTATTCCTTATTTATGTTTGGTATCATAATGAATAAGAAATGAAAGGAAAACTCATTTCTAACTTGATTTCAATTTCATGATTGATAATTAAAAAATGATGAGAATGTGATGAATTATCTTTAATGACTAAATTACCCTTTAGTAGAAATTTTTATTTTTTTTAAAAAGAATGACTTCAACTATGATTATTAATTTTATCTTTAAATTCATGCAAAATATTCATTTTGCATTAATAAAACAATTTTATTTTATTAGGTGTCAAATTATCAAATAACCCAAGATTAAATTTCCCTTATATACATCAGAGCTGTCAAAATGAGTCCGACCCGATGGGCCGGCTCGGTAAAAAAATCGAGTTGGGCTTCATTTTTAGAAGCCTGAAATAAATCTGGCCTATTTGGTCCCGACCCATTCGACCCGAAACACCAGGTTGGCCCGATCGGCCTTAATTTATGTAGGGGTGTCAATTGGGTCGTGTTTTGTGTTCGCGGGTCGTGTTTTTACACAGGTATTACAAGTCTGACACAAACCCGAACCCGACCCGTTTAATTATTCGTGTCAAGATACACGACCCAAATACGACCCTTTTATAACACGGGCAACCCGACATGACACGAAAAACCTGTATTAATTTAAACTTGACACGAAAAAAAAAAGAAAAAATTGAAATTAAAAAGAAAAAATTCATTAAATATTAAAAATTATTAAAAAAATTGCATTTAATAATTTTTCTATCATCATATAACCAACTAAAACATCACAAAATATTAAAATAATATATCACTATAAAATTAAATGGGTTACATAGGTTAATCGTGTCGACCCACGGGTCGACCTGACCTGACCTGACCTATTTATTTTTCGTGTTAACCATGTCCGACCCAATTTTGACCCGAACCTGTTAAGAGTTGTACATGTACCTGCTAAATTCGTGTTAGGTTCGTGTCGGGTTATCGTGTCGTGTCACAAATTGACGCCCCTAATTTTATGTATATTTTCATGGGTTGGGTACTAAAACTAACGGTCTAATCATTATTTGGCCCGACCCGGTCTGGCCCAATTTCCCTTTTGGCCTAGCGGGTTGACACCAGCATGACCCAATCAGACCCGTTTGACAGCTCTAGTGTCAATTTACACGAATATTTATATGATTAAATGAAAAGAAAAACAAAACAAAAAAAAAAGAATAGGGTGAGAAACATATTAAAATTATTTAAAAAAATGCAATTGTAAGAAAATAATAATAAATATTAAATTTTGGTGAATGTTTAGTTATATATAATATTTGTTAAGAGTTTAATAAGAGGATCATTTTGTCCAAAAAAATATAATTTAATTTCTGACAGATTAGGAATGGCTAAAATCATGAGGATGGGAGGAATGAGTAATCTCATACAATTGGGTATAGAATTTCCATGAAAATGGTCATTCCTAACCTTAAACCTCTCCCCCACCTCGAGTTCTTTTTTCTTGTTGCAGCAATCAGAGTCACAATACAGAAAAATACTCCATCAAGAATTACAAAAATCGAAAGCACAAAATAAAATGAAGAGGTCCCTTCAAAAAAAAAAAAAAAAAGGAAGAGGTGCAGCGTGCTCTGATCGGAAAGCCTTGTTGGTTGAAAGTCAAGGAACTCCCACATCATCTGTATTACCATATATGCATATATGATATATAGTTATAGTTTGATTATATATTTTTAAATGTTTTTATAAGAAAATGTGATAAGATAATAGTTTATATATATAATAGCAAGTAATAGGACCCACTTTAGCGTTATTATTGGAAAAGTAATAATACATGGTTGGATAAAATTTACAGTGGTGGGTCCGTTTTAAAAAATTTATTTGGAAATAGTAATTTATGTGGATGTATGTGGTGAGAGTGTGTTCCACCTATTTAATATACTTCCTCCTATTCATAATAAGTGTCTTTTTGACACATAAAATATTTTTCAAAAAGAATGTCCTTTTGATGTTTTTAAGACTAATGAGAAAATATTTTTCCCAAATTACCCTTATATTTATTAACAATAATGCCTAAATTTTGTTTTCTTTCAAAGCAACATATATGATTAATTAAAGGTATATTAGATATATATTTTAATACATTCCTTAATGTGTGTGTTTTTTCCTAAAAAGACACTTATTATGAATAGAAGGGAGAAAGATTAAGACTGAGCGTGTGGTGGTTGTAGCAGGGACCATGGATATAATATAAAGTTGGGGAAATTAATAGTTGTGAGAATATAAAATATAGCGGTACGTAAGATTGAAAAGTAAGAAGTTAAAATTTTGATATTTCCAATGAGTGAGTAAAACAAACATGATTTACATATCTAGTAAAAAGTGAAAAATAAAATCCAATGAGATGGATACATACAAGCCCTGAACTTTTATTCTTTATGATTTATATTCCAGCACTTTCAAATATTTCAAAATAGTGCAGATAAAATATTAAAGTTTTTAAAAAAAATAAAACAAGAAATTTCCGGGAATACCAATTTTCCGGGGAAAAAAAAGACACTACTTTACTCTCTCGGATATGTTTTGGATATTTTCACACTTCTGCCTTTTTTTGGATATTTTACACTTTTTCGAAATATTTTTGTTCCTATATTGTTTTCTTTGTTAAAACTATTGCTTCATATATGTTTCTATGTTGTTTATATGGCAAAATTATTTTTTTAGTCCTCTAAGTGGACTGACCTGTAGCTTTAGTCCCCACTTACTAATTTGTATGATATTAGTCCTCTAACTAAATTTTTTTTAGATATTTAGTCATGTTACCTGCTATACCAGGTCAACCTAACCTGAAATGCTGATGCGGCATTTATTTTCTAATAAAATATTTTTTTAATGACTTAATTGATGACATGTACACATAGTTGGATGATTTTGGAGGGAAACTAGGTTTTGGTACCAAAATGGAGGGAAAATTGATATTTAGTTATAAAATATAAAAACAACTATGTGTAAATAATACCAAATTATTGTATAAATAATTTATTATTTTTAAAAATAATTTGAATTATATTTAGTTATAAATATAGTTTTTAACATTATTTTTTCCAATTTTTATAAATAATTTAGTTTTTCGAAATTATCAAGTTATTAAAAATTAGGCAAAACTGGATATAGTTTCGAAAAACTATATTTATAACTTGATAATGTCAAAAAACTGAATTATTTTTAAAAGTTGGAAAAATAATGTTAAAAACTATATTTATAACTAAATATAATTTGAATTGTTTTTGAAAATAATAAATTATTTATACAATAATTTGGTATTATTTTTTAAACACAACCAAATTATTTTTTCGAAACAAATAACTTATATTATTTTTTTCGAAAATATAATTATTTAATTTTTTTTAAAAATATAGTTTTTTTATATTTTTACTTATATTTTTATATTATTTTTTATTTATTTATTTTTTGAATGTTTAAATTTTAAATATAATATTATATTGATGTTATTGAATTTGAATAATTTGGTTATGGCTTAAAAAATATTTTTTACTTATATTTTATATTATTTTTAATATTATATTGATGTTATTGAATTTGAAAATTGTTTTTAAAAGTTGATAATGTCAAAAAACTGAATTATTTTTAAAAATTGGAAAAAATAATGTTAAAAACTATATTTATTATTTTTAGAGTAATTCGGTATTATTTTTTTCAACCATAACCAAATTAGTTTTTCGAAACAAATAACTTACATTATTTTTTTCAAAATATAATTATTGAATTTTTTTTCAAAATATTAATTTTTTATATTTTATAACTAAATATCAATTTTCCCTCCATTTTGGTACCAAAAGCTAGTTTTCCTCCAAAATCATCCAACTATGTGTACATGTCATCAATTAAGTCATTAACAAAATATTTTATTATAAAAAAAATGTCACATTAGCATTTCAGGTTAGGTTGACCTGGTATAGCGAGTAACAGACTAAATATCGAAAAGAAATTAGTTAGAGGACTAATATCATACAAATTAATAAGTGATGACTAAAGCTCCAGTCACCACTTAGAGGACTAAAAAATAATTTTGCCTGTTTATATTGTTTCTTGGTTGTTTCTATGTCGTTTTACGTGTTTGTCTCAATGTTTCAATGCCAATTCATTTACCTATTTTTTACGCTAGTTTTGTTCATGTATTGTTTTCTATATTGTTTTTGGGTTGTTTCTATATTATATTATTCTCAATGTTATTATGTTGTTTCTTGGTAGTTTTTATGTTGTTTCGATGTTTTCAAGAAATTTAATTAAACATTGAATTGTGTTTTCTAATTCATGTGTTATTTCTATACTATTTTAAATGCGTTTTATTTTTATATGTATTTTTCATTGTATATAAGATTTCAAGTATAAAAATGATTATTTAATGATAACAAAAATGTGGGAGCGTAAAAACCGAAAAAAATGCGAGATTGTAAGAATGTCTGAAGAAAAGCCCAGAGATGTGTCTTTTTTTCGGAATGTTAGGAAATTATACCTTTAACCCAAATAAAATCATGGACTCGATGAACCAACTTTGGAAATATTTTCTTTCACTTGTAAGATTTATTTGAGCGACAAAAGTTCTTTGTCTTACCCATTTCATTTCCTTGTGTTCTCCCTTCCCTAAAAAAAATGTCTCGTGTTCTAGAAATTGCAAAATGCCCATAGAACTTTGATTCTATCTTACATTTTCCTTATTCCTAAGCAAAAAAAACATTATATATATATTTCAACCCCTACTAATATTTATAAAAATATTAAAGTTATCATTTATATTTAAGACAAAATCAAACCTGAGGGACCTTTTTGAAATTTTGAAACATCTCTGAGTTTTTTTTTCTTTTTCTTACCTAACCTAAATCTCCGTTTTTGTTTTATAATTTTCCCTAGTTATAATATAATGATAAATTAAACTATCTCATCTACCTTATGTTTTGGTATGCGAATGAACTACATTTATGGCACTAAAATTAATATATGACATTTAAGGCATTATTTTCAATGTGTTTTATTTTTATATGTATTTTTCATTGTATATAAAATTTCAAGTATAAAATTGATTATTTAATGATAACAAAAATATGGAAGCGTAAAAACCGAAAAAAAATGCGGGATTGTAAGAATGTCTGAAGAAAAGCCCAGAGATGTGTCTTTTTTTCGGAATGTTAGAAACTTATGCCTTTAACCCAAATAAAATCATGAACTCGATGAACCAACTTTGGAAATACTTTCTTTCACTTCAAAAGTTCTTTGTCTTACCCGTTTTATTTCCTTGTGTTCTCCCTTCCCTAAAAAAAAGTCTCGTGTTCTAGAAATTGCAAAATGCCCATAGAGCTTTGATTCTATTTTACATTTTCCTTATTCCTAAGCAAAAAAATAAAATAATATTTCAACCCCTACTAATATTTATAAAAATATTAAAGTTATCCTTTATATTTAAGACAAAATCAAACATGAGGGACCTTTTTAAAATTTTGAAACATCTCTGAGTTTTTTTTTTTTTTACCTAACCTAAATCTCTGTTTTTGTTTTGTAATTTTCCCTAGTTATAATATAATGATAAATTAAACTGTCTCATCTACCTTACGTTTTGGTATGCGACTGAACTACATTTATGCACTAAAATTAATATATGACATTTAAGGCATTAAAATTAATAGAAAGAGATAGAGATAGAGATAGAGATAGAGATAGAGATTATTTTAAAAAAATTAAAATTAATACCCAGAGATTTTTAAAAAATATAAAAATCAATACCTAGATATTCCATCCTCTAGGCAAGAATTTAGAAGCAAATAGAGGGAATTCGATATGGGCTTTGACTGAGAGCGTACCTAATATGAGGAACCCGGTCAATTTGGGCGACACTTGAATTAGCCCTTTTTTTCCGTTCATAGCAGATGAGTATTTTCTTGTGTGGGGAAAATAATTTTTTCTTCATGTAAAATATCCTAGTAATAGAGGGTACATTGGTGGTTTGCATCTCTGTAATTTTTCATATGCATCAACTAAATTATTGTTGGTGGTTGATGATAAAGTTTTCACTTCCACCTTATCTGCATTCTGTTATTATTCAGTGCATGCATGCTATACATTCTGTATTATAATTATCCTATGCTAGTTATTTGCTAATTTGACTTGGGCTAAAAACTCATTGTTCAATTATTTCTGTGCAGCACATTAATTTCATAGCAGGGAGGGGTCCGAGCATCATATTTAACCAAAGATATATAACACGGAAGCCACATCACAACTTTCATAAACTGAAATTTGCTGTCTAGATTTTATGCATTCAACAATTGCAGAAATGCGGTTATTCTGCCCTAATTTAAAAATTATAGGTCTGCTAGCAAGAAATCCCGAAAATGAACAGTTTCCTACTCTTGTGTTTTTCTTGTAACTCAATAAACAAAAAGCAGTGATAGATTATCACTTATCAGGTAATACAAAAGAATATAATGCCAAAACACGAACGAACACTCAAGTAATAACCCGATATGAAAAACGAAAGAAAGTACCTGGTGAAAGATCAGAATGTGATTGAAATCGCCCTTTCCCGTGCGGTTTTGCGTGAGAAAATCAGATAAGAGTTCAGAAATGGGTGTACCGATTTTTTGCAGATGCCTTTTCATTATGAGGTGCGATGGAGAGGGATGATGTTTCGCAGCAGGTAGTTTTTTCGGTAGGAAGGATATGAATGAAGGGTATATTAGGTACTTCATTTTTTTACAGAAACATTCGTCAATGTAGGATAGATATAGATATAGAATAGATAAATGAGTTTTTTTAATAAGATTTAACTTTAAGAATAACTTTTATAATGCACCCAAAATATAAAGAAAAGCAAACACCAAAGCAAACAGCCATTTTTATCTTTTTTACACAGTAAGTGTAGATAGATAGAAGCATTGGGCTCTTACCATTGCCACCCTGTGGAGAATTAATTTACGAGACGTAGACTTTAAGCTCTTCATTTCCCATCTCTCGTTGATCTTGTTCAATTCTTCTAGCAGATTCCCTCGCTGATTTTGAACAAGATTCTACTTCAATCCACTCTAATGTTGCGATTTCTCCAATTTCACTAGGAATCTCTTGCAGATTGTTGCAATTATACACGATCAGACATTGAAGCTTGGGGAAATGTTCACTTGAGGCGACATTCCATTTTTTGAGGTCTATGAATTTCAGATTCAAGAGTCTGAGCTGCTGAAATTCACCATCTTTTGTCTCCCATATTCTTCCCACAAATGCATTAGATCCTAATTTGAGAACCTCAAGGTTTGGCAATCTCCCAATATTCGACATCTTTTCCCATGGCGGTAGTAAAGCCGATTAGAGTAAGCTTTTTGATATTGGAGGGAAAGTTAATCTCCATTATTTTACCTCCGTGTAAGGCAGTCATGTTGAGTGACTCGAGCTTAGTGAGGAAGCGAAGATCAGGGTATCGATATCCATATACGCCCTTCTTTTGGATACATAATGGATCACATTCATTCTCAAGAAAAAACAATGGATCACATTCGCATTTGAGTTTGCGAAGATGGGGTGAACATTTCAACGTCTCTTCATCTTTGAGATACTCAATAACAATTCTAGAAACAACTTCTAGGTTATTTGTTTCAGAGCTATCACCATCATTTTTGGAAAGTGACAGTCGGGTTACTTCAAGGTATCTCAACTTCTTCATTTTCAGTAGTAAGGATATGTGTACATATTTATCATTGTCCACACGAAGATATTCTAGGTTCACGAGACTGCCTATGGATGTCGGCAATTCATTAATAACCAAGTATCTCAAGTTAACAAGAAACTCAGTTCCAATCAAACGAGCAGAACCAAATGTGTGTTCGTAATCCAAAACTCTCAGTAATTTCATGCTGCCAAGATAGAATTCCGATCCCAGACAATTTCCACGGAAAGATCGAACATGGTTACCGAAGAAAGGAGTTGGCGAATATTGAGGTGATAGTAGACGGCGATTTTTCTGGTATATTGAGTAGTTACTGGAGTTTTAGAAAGACAAAAAAGAAGGTAAAAATAACAAACATCAGATAACCACAAGTGTGAAAGCTTAAACATAAAAAATAATTAGGTCATAATCTCTTTCAACATGACTCAAGAGTAACTAAAACAGATACACAAATTCAAAAGAAGACAATTGAAAAGATAATAGTGAGTAAACTTACTTGTCCACCCGTTTTAAGAAGTTGTCATCTTCAGATATTTTCAAGCACAAGTCACGCAACAAATCATGAATAACACAAGCTTTGACTCCACCATCCCATCTTATTTCAGCAACCATTACTAGGCTTTTATCGATTAGCTCTATTAAATATTCTTCCGCTACACTTTCTAAGCTCTTCTTCTCTTCTTTGCGTATGAATCCTTCAGCAATCCACAGACTCATCAACTTCCTAGCAGGGATTTTTGTGTCTTCTGGAAATGCTCCAAAATAAAGAAAGCATGGTTTCAAATGTAGGGGCAGATGTTTGTAACTGAGTTCCAATATTTCCATCATCAAATTACCTCCATCATAAAAAATATATGAGGCTAAATTTCTTCCCACATTTTCCCATGTACTTACTTCCTTGTCCATACTTGAAAGAATTCCAGCAATAACTACTACTGCAAGTGGTAGTCCCCAACAATTTGTTGCAATTTCCTTTCCGATCCTTAGCAGTTGTGGAGGGCAAGGTGCATTGTGAAACACCTTGTGCTGTAATAGCTCCCAACATTGGTCCTCTGACAAAGAGGGAAGTGCATAAATCATGCTATTAGGTGGAGCCACATCTTTATTCCTACCAGTGAACAATATTCGGCTTCCATTCCTATCATCTGGGAAACATCTCCGCACATCATCCCATGCATTGGAATCCCATATATCATCCATTACAATTAGATATCTTCTCCCCTTTAGACTTTTGTATATGTGTTCGACTAAATTTTCTTCTTTCATTTCCAAAATCCTATCTTTATTAAGCTCATTTGTCAAACAAATCACAATATCAGCCAATACCCTTTTTCTCTGATATGTTTGGGAAACGACACACCACGAGCGTTTGTCAAACCTATAGTCTACTGAAGGATGATTGTACAATTTTCTTGCAAAAGTTGTCTTACCAAGTCCAGGCATCCCAAATATGAAAATGACTTGTAGGTGCTCTGTTCCTCCTACGAGTTGATCCAGAATATCAGTTGTCGTGTCCTCAAATCCAACTATAATATCAACAGCCTCAGAAATTCTTTTAGCTTGTAATGGTATTTGGGGACTACTGACATCTTCGGAAACTTTTAAGTCTCCGATGTCATAATTTTGTTTGATTTCTTGGAGCAGAGTTTCAATATGCTTAATCTTGTTGATGACATGGGTGAGCCTGGTGGTGAGATACCAAGCTGGAGCGTAACGGGCCAAAAATGAGTTGACAAGATATTCAGCTTCATAAGCCGCTTCTCTAATTCGCATGACTGTTTGATTCAATTCTTTGATCTCTGAATGTGGTGGCACCCTTATTCCCTTGAGCAGAGACTGGGAAAGCATTAGCTCTTGTCGGAGTATTTTGATTTGGTCCTTCACGTCAACTATCGGACAACCCTCTTGGTTTACTAGATCGTCGAGGTCATAAAGGAGAGAATCGAGGATGAAGAGAGAATCCACAGAAACACTAGTATTTTGAGTGTTGATGTCAACATTGGTGATAAATGGCAGCAAATTTAAGAATTTGCTGATGCTGAGTTTCAAGTGGTGGATACGTTTTAACAGAGCATCTAACTCATTATCAATTATTAAATGATCCGAGAGGAAAACCAAGGAATACACTAGACTTCCAGCATCATTGGCCACCGCTTCAAACTCTCAAAGTAATAGATGAGCACCAACATTAATTAGTGTTGTATCCCCAAGAACGGTAACAAGAAAATGGAGCTCCTTCTCAAGACAGTCGATACAATCCTCAAATGGAATCATAGAAGCTATTCGGTGATAAAGTAGTTGAAGAAGGAAATCCATAAAAGCGGCCAAAATCTCGTTTTTATTGAGGTTGTTTTCGTTGTCTGATGAGAACTCAATTAACTTTGGCACCTCGAACAATATCCCAAGGTCTTTCATGAAACACACAATCATTTCTGGGAGTTTTTCTGAATTTTGAGGCTCAAACCGCTCTAAAATTTCACTGTTGTACGCGCTGAACTTGGATCTGGTAATGCCCTCCAATTTTAAGACATAATCAAGAAGCGCTGAAAGATGTGCTTCGGTCCATGGTACTTTGACTTCATGGTATATCAAATCTGGTTTGAACTTCCATGTAATTATTTGTTGAAGAATTTTCAACCGAGTTTCCATAGATGAAGAAGCCGTATTTTCCATGGTTTAATTACTGTGCGTGTGTTGGCTTTCTAGACTGTAGTCGTCGGTAAAATAATTACTGTGGTATGTGTGTAATAATTATGTGCGATTTCCGTGTTTTGAACAGTATAAAATTAAAAGGAACAATTGAAGATAAAAAGGGTTATTGATTTTTAAGTACCTAACCTATAGGCACTTTGCTGGTTTGATACCTGACATTTTCGAGTTATCAATTTAGTACCCATATCTTACATTTTTTTATAAATTGGTACCTATTCACTTTTTATGACGAAAATGCCCCCAAGAAACATAAGTTATACTTAAAATAATTTTTTGAGTATACTTATTTAAATTATAAAATCAATTAAAATTTTAATTAATAAAAAATAAAAAGAAGTTTCTAAAAATATTAAATAATTTTAGAAAAAATAAAATTAATTACATTTAATTAGTAAATTAATAAACATAAATTAAAATTTAATTAATCAAAAATAAAAATTAGTTTAGTTAACTAATTTTAATAATTAAAAGAAAATTAAATAATTTAAAAATTAAAATTCAGATAAGAACATTATAGCCTTTTTTATTAATATATTAATTTTTAATTAGTGTTTTAATTGAATTTTAAAAAATAATTTAATTTATTTATTTTATTTTTTACAATTAGGAATTTAATATTTTAATTTAAATAATAATAAGTTATTTCTTAATTAAATTTATTTTTTAAATTTAATAATTCCAATTAAAACATAACTTTTTAACAAAAATTAAAAAAATATTGGGGATATTTTTCGTCTTTAAAAGTTAATAGTTACCAATTTATAAAAAAATGTGAAGTATGGGTACTAAATTGGTAACTCAAAATGTTAGGTACTAAACCAAGAAAGTGCCTATAGGTCGGTACTAAAAATCAATAATCCGTATAAAAATAAACAAACAGGGACTAATTTTTTTTTCGTTTTAGAATATTAAGAAATCCTGCCATCGTAGGGCTTAAAATTTTAGGAAAACGCGGAGGAATCAAAGTGCAGATAGAAATGGAAAAGAATCGTAGAGTTTGCTTGGCACTTGACGCACATTAAAAGTAAAAGTTGCGCACAACTTTTCGAATTTCGACAAATATTGACCCACATGAATAAATATCTCTATAAAATTTTGTACTTATACTTAGTTTTATGGTAATACTGTAATGATTTGAAATATTCTCTTAGGGTTTTATGTACTTATACCAATGAGGAGATCTCTTGTAAGACCGTCTCACGGATCTAGATCCGTGAGACGGAGCTCCAGAATACCAAACCCGCTGACCCGCTGGAAAAGTCCAAAATCAAACCCAAAAGCCCAAACCCTAAACATAAACCCAAGGTACCAAAAATCAGCAGCCACTTTTTTATCTCTCCCTCTCTCTACTGCAAATCAACGGTCTCTCTCTCTCTCTCTCTCTCTCTCTCTCTCTCTCTCTCTCTCTCTCTCGGAGTAGCCATCCCCACGCTACACAATCTCCATCACCGATCTCATGAGCGGGAGTGCTCTACCACAACACAAACTTTTCCACTATCCCTTGTCTCATAGTTAATTTGTGAATCGGTATGCTTTCTACCATTACAAACCAAGAAGCTGAAGGTAACACCAAGAATAAAAGAAGTAGTAATGGTAAAGAGCATGACAATGAAGCCAACCATATCCTCGATTGTTTTAGTAATTGTTTGAATAGTTTTGTATTAAACTGATATTATTGTTCTGTAGTTTTTTAAATTGATATTTCTGTAATTAGTGAATGAAATTTTTGGCCAAATTCGTCTGATACTTTGTTATTAAAAAGTGATACTTTAAACAAAAAAAGTGATATTGTTAAGTAAAAAATGTGATACTTTTCACCTGCAGTTGTCCCCATTACAGAAAAATCATGTAATATTACCAAAAACTATCACAAGAGTTGTGTGATATTTTGTTTGTAAAAAGTGATAGTATAAGCACAGAAAATGATACTTTTAAGTAAATAAGTGATACTTCTATATGAAAGTATGTTAAAAGTGATACTCAGTTATGTGATACTTTTAACACGAGTGATATACTTTTAACACGATGAGTGATACTTTTCACATGAAAAGTGATAATTCTATATGAAAATTATTTATCAGAAATAAATGAACAAATTAATACTATTAACATGCAAACTGATACTTTTCACAGGAAAATTGATACTGTTAACACAAAAAGTCATACTTTTAACATGAAAAGTGATACTTCTATATGAAAGTATTTCTCATAACACAGAAAATATGTTAAAAGTGATACTCAGTTATATGATACTTTTAATACAGACAGTGCTACTTTTAACATGAAAAGTGATACTTCTCGGTTCATCCCGAAAGAGAACCGGTTTTTGGGCAGTAGTGGTGGGAGGGGCAGAGGCAGAAGTAGGGGTACAGATTCGACGGCCCCTACCACCACCATTGGCAGGGGCAAGGGTAGAGTGTTAGAGACGGACGCTCCGACTACTGCTAGAGGCAAGGGCAGGGGAAGAGACATAGCAGATTTAGAGGCCCCTACTACTACTCATATGATTCATAGGCCGGAGAAGCGGCGTAGGACAGACGACCCATCATCCCACCAGGCATATGATCCCTCAGATAGCCGCACAGATGATTTATCGATTGGCGACAGATGATCACCCGGGCCATTATCCCGATGATACATTAGCCTGTGGGGATACACGTGATGATGAGCCACCAGCTGTGGGTAGTATGTTGGTGTTACTGAGGGGAGTTATATAGGAGGAGGTTAGTCATTTGGAGAGACGTATAGAGGATCGATTCTCTCGATTGAAGTCACATATCGATTGAGCTCTTTCTCAGTTGGAGGACTATATGACTTGATTAGAGAGTCTTATTTTAGAGGAGGGTTCTCGATTAGATAGACGTCAAGATCAGGAGATAGGTCGGGTTCTGCAGGAGGAGATTAGGCGTATTTTCCCGTATATTGATTAGTATGATGATTTCATGTATTTTAATGTAGCGGACAATCAGAGATTTTCTAATCAGTCATCTCAGCAGACGCCATCGCCGATGCCACATCAGACAGCGGCCATCACCCCTCCGAGAGAGACGACTCCTCTTCCACTAGGTTCGGCTCCTCTTTCGCCATCATCGACTCCTCTTCTGCCAGCGTCAACTCCTCGTCCGCGACCTCCGTGAGCGTCGGTACATTCTCCGCCTCCGCGAGTGTCGGTCCCTCTTCAAACACAATTGGTCCCTCCTTCTGACACCAGTGGTCCCTCCTTCGCGAGCGCCCTCTCCGCCTACTCCTTTTATCCAGATTCAGGATATGCATCCATCGCATCTCATTTGTAGCCCATTCATGCCTACTGATATTCGTACACCGAACGCGACCGAGACGGAGTATCTGCGCTTCTTAAGGTTTAATGACGAGTAAGTATTAAATATTAGTACATTGTCTTATATTAGCAGAGTTATATTCGGGGTAATTTTATTGCTAAATTAACTTTTAGTGATGGGCTAATAAATAATAATGTCGGTAAACTTTGTCAACAAAACAACATATAATGAGGGGCAGATGGTATAATGACAGTATAATTTTGTTGCTAAACTAATTTTAATGACGGTATATTATTGTCATTAGATATATTAACACCATAATGACGGGATTTATATTCCGTCATTATTTACTTTTACCTAGGAGGGCAGTAATGACGGTCCATGACGATAGCTTTCCCATCACTAAAAATTTTTAATGACGGGTTTTGGATATATAATAATGGAATTTCCCGTCATTATTAATCAATTTTCTTGTAGTGGTCTTATAAGAAAATAAATATTAAATATTTCTAGGATCCAATTGCAGGAGGAACGTGGGGCTTATATAGTGTGTTTGACCTCAATTTGTTTAAGGAGATAGAGGATCCAAAGGTAGAGATTGAGAATGATGTAAGTTTCAATATTTTTGTTATTTAGTTGAAAATTTTATAATATTTTATTTCTTTCATGTTGATTAATATTGATTTCTTTCATTTATGTACATCATATAAATGCATACATGACCTTACTACAGTCAGATCCCCAGTATCTTGGGTTTGTACCTAATCCCAAGATGGTGGGAACTTACATGATTATATCCACGATATTCTCGGTACGTATATTTATTATGCGTCTCACATTTACTTTAAATTTAATAAATAATACTTGTTAATTCATATATATTTCTATTTGTAGGATTCAATACATCATATATGGACTCGTATGCATGGTGCTAATTCGGAGGGCACAAGGCATCGTTCGTAAAACTATTTTTCAATAATAGTTTGAGCGCACTCAAGCACAGAAAAAACAGGCAACTTTCTGGCCCATAATAACCGACTATTAAAGCTCTCGGCTGAGTTTGATGTCATAAACCCATAACGTCATACATGACACTTACATCAAGACCATTTGTCTTCCTCTGCACGTTCGAACTTCTTAAACGCACCCGTCTCACTAGAAAATTTTATGTTTTCAAAATATTTGTCATAATATTCATGACGGTGTGAATATACTGCATTCCTAAATATTGCTACTATATGTTGACCGTATTGAGCCAAATTACTCTGAAAATGGTAAGTGCAAAGCTCATGTGATGCTTCTCGGTATACTACTTTTATGGCATTACTGATACTCTTGTGCTGATCAGAAACAATCGGTAGACCACGAGGGCACGCATAAGCATCTCACAACCTCTCAAAACCATGTCCAGGATTTGTCATTCTCAACACCCCCAATTCCAACTGCAAGTGGGAAAATCTTTTTTATTACCATCTTTTGTTACGGTAACAAACAATATTCCCCAGTACTTGCCTTTAAGGTGTGTTTCATCAATCACAAAAATAGGCCGGCCATAGTTTTGGAACCCAGTGATTGATGCATGCAAAGCAAAAAATACTTACTTGAATCTATTAACATGATCTCACTTCCATCTAGTTATCAATCCATGATTCGTTAAAATCAGCATGTGTAAAGATTGAACGAGTTGTTGCTATCTCCATATATCAACCCAAAAGCATGATGATTTACACTCAACGCAACATTATAACTCATATTAAGCCCATGTCGCGATTCCAACTCTGCCATCATATATCTTGGCACAAGAGTAGAATGTTTCACTAGTAATTTGGATGCAAAATACGCATCTACTACTTTAGAATGCACCCGCCTAGATGCATTGTCATTCAAGTTTAACCCACATCCATGGTGCTTGTCAAACTTTCCTACTCTCCAAATACCATCCTTTACATATGTACGCATTCGAAAAGGGCATCATTCATATTTGCATATCGTATAGTAATGAGTCTTATCCGAGCATTCAACTTAATACTCGACTTAATTTTCAAGGTGATACATGCCTTGTGCCATCTCCAATTCGATTTTGCTCATGTATGTTGCTCCTTGGCGCAATGTACCACCAGATGCTTCCAATCTAGCAGGTTCTTCAGGAGGAAGTGAAACATGTGAGAGTGTACCAGGAATTACCCAACTTCGTCCTGTGGGGGCTAATGTTTCATCCCTATTGTAATTCAATTCATTGTCTCTATGGATATCTAGATTTATGTGAGCACCTGCATTCTGGTTTTGATTTTCTGAAAAATACTTCTTTCTGACTACGTCTCCACTCATAAAATTCCTCATATTCAGCACGTTGCTGGTCAATTTAAAATTGATTATTAGCTTCAGCAGCAGTACCAACATCACCAATAATGTAATTCTCACCAATATCATTTGCAGTATTATCACAACTAGCATTACCATCATCGCCACAACAATTATTACCTTCATTGTCTTTATCATTTTCATCGTTCTCGCCATCTATTTCTGGAAATTTCGATCTATCTTCACCCCATCACAACCTAAATCAGGATAATAGTCATCTTATGTGCTTGGCCTTATACTAAGTCCCGGACAATCGATATTTGGAACATTAGTTGTAGGTGAGCATGGATCCAGATGATCACTACTTGGAACATTGTTCATATGCATAAAAGATACTCCACTAGGCCTTACTACATGACTATATAGATAGATATGCGGTATACCATATTGTTAAAAACCAAGATGGTGCATGTAGTTGTAATTAGGCCCAATGACTTTTGAAAAATCATTATGAGTAGACATTAGTTGCATAAAACTTCCACCAACATCTTGCTGACTTTAAACGCTCTAAACTCGATTATGCCCAGACTGACTTCCCAACACATAATGCGAACTTGTCTCAGCCATTTTTCTTTTTAGTGTTACAAAAACAAATGGTAACTCGGTGTTTTCAAATGCACGTTCTATATCACAGCCATTTTTCAACTTTAACTTCTCAATTTTGTTTCCAGAAATATCTACAATAGCATGCATTACACAATCGTATATGCCCCTATCGACTTCAACAACACTATAAACCTCCTTCAATGAAATAATTCATTTTACCCGGTTCATCACATACAACTTCTTCTTCACCATTTTTATATGTAGAAAGGAAATATATAAAATATTAAAGAAGTGTCATGATATGCTAGAATAAATAAAAGCACGATACACTGTGTATTATATCGTGCTATGATATAAAGTGCCCTGATATACACCTTTTATGACATGGCATGATACAAAAATAGCACGGTATAATGTGGCACGATATGGAACGATGTAGTAGTATATCGTGCCACATTATACACTACATTGTCGTATACCACAACACGATATAGTGGCACGATACTCTGTAACTATTTTGTGCCACTATATCGTGGCATACACTGATATACTATACGTTTGTGTATAACGTGGCACGATATACTATAATTATCATGCAATGTCATGCCACGTTATAAACTATATCGTGCCACTGTAAAGAAGCTTATATCGTGTGAACATGACATATTGTGTACCTTTTCTTGTTTTCAAATTCAGAAATTTCATCTTTTGTACATATTGTGCAAATAAATTCGTGTACTATTTAAACAATAATAAGTAACTAAGAGGAGAAGCAACATTACCTTGTTTTTTTCTTTGTCTGGTGCGATGTTTTGTAGATGAAAGAACCCAAAACAAACTTTTTGATATTTTGTGTAGAAGAGAGAGTAGAGAGAAAAAAAATATAAAATAGGAGGAAAGAAGTATTTAAAATGAGAGAAAAATATCTGCTTTACCTACTTTAAGGCTTGCATTAAAAAGTATCAAGGGTATTTGGGTAAAAGAACCACAAAAGTGGGTGGAAAACATAGCTTATTATCTCACATGTCATAAAAGTGTTTGTCCCATCCCAAGTGAGTATTTCCCACAATTTGCTTTAGATTCTACAACTGAAGCACTATATTTAGTTGTTGTAGTTTCTATCAATTTACGATAACACATATGCATTTTCAGTCGAAATCGGACTAAATATCTAAATTTTTAAAAGATATTTGTACCAAAATATGAAGATAAAATTAGAGGTGACAAAATCCACGAGGGGAACCATCTCTGTTGGTACCCGAGCAATATGGGACGAAAAATCACCAAATTAATTCAGAAATTGAGCATGGATGGTGATTCATCGCTTCCGTAAAAGCGGGGATGGGCCGGGCCGGGGTAGTATTTAGAGGAAATTACACAAAATACCCTAATTTTTAGAAAAAAGACAAAAATACCTACCGATCACAAAAATACCCCACCCGCTCCATCCCATGACAAAAATACCCTGATTTCATCCACCAGCTGGTTGTATGCGAGTCGAACAGCTGTGAGAGACCTGCACAAGCACAGGCTGGCTGGTATGTTACCAGTAAAGCTATTGTTCCCTAAATTAATGGCTTGTAGTCGTTGGACTTTAGAGAAATCGAGAGTGGATATTTGTCCTCCAAAGTGATTGTTACGCAAGAGTAGAGTTGTGAGACTAGTGCAATCCATGAGAGAAGGCGACAAAGTACCATTTAGGTTGTTGGTATGAAGCTGAAGCTGTTCCAAATTGGAAAGCAAATCAATATCAAGTGGGATCTCACCGGTCAATTATTTCACGTGGAGCTCTAGGATTGTGAGATTGGAAAGGAGAACGATGGTGTTTTTGATGGGCCCCGTGAAATGGTTGTTAGGCAGAGAGATTAGCTTTATTGTTTTCACACCGTAAAGGTCGTACGGAAGCCATCCTGACAGAGAATTGAAACCCGCCCTAAAAACATGTAGCTTAGAACATTCACCAATTCCGTGAAATATATGGCCATTGAATTCATTCACAGAGAAATCCAATACATTGAGAAGAGGGAAGCCCCTACAAATCGAAGAAGGAATTGGACCGGTGAAACTGTTGTTGATGACATTGAAACTAACCAAACTCGATGCGCGGTGAAAAAAAGAAGGATAGATGGAGCCATTGAAGTGATTGCTTGATAGATCTAGGGTTGTGATGGAAGTGGGCAAGCTATCTGATGACTGAGGTGGTTGGAGTAAACCAGAGAAATGGTTACCACTCAAATCAAGAGTTTGGAGATGATTCCTGGTTTTCTTCTTTTTTGTGTTGAATGCAAATTTGAATGATTTGTTGATTTTGTGTTGCTGATGCATGATTTTTCTGTGTTCTTTTATTATTTTGTGATTTGAAGTTTTTCGTTTGTTTTGAAGTTGTTTCTTTTATGTTTCTTTTGTTCTTTTATGTATTTTCCATTTATTTTGTTCTTTTTTATTGTTTTTTATTTGTTTTGTTATCTATCTGACTGTGTATCTTTTTTTATTCTTTTTGTAGTGAATGTAGGATTTTTTGTTGCTTGTTATGCCAAGTACTTTATTGTTGGGAAAGCTATGGACGTCGAAGCGTTCGAGATAGAGAATGAACAAGCAAGGCTCAGTCATCTGCTTCACAATCATGCTAAGTTGAAGCTGCAAAATGGTAATGACGATGACCACGACATTGAGATTCTACCTCCACTTCCTAATGATTTTAGAGAATTGTTGCTACGTAAATCTTAATGATGGTGTAATCAGTTGAAACATGTAAGAAACATAAATGAAACATATAAGAAACAATTGTGAAACAGGGGATCATGTGATAAAAGTTTGTAGTAAATTGCTTTTAAATTTAGAGAAATAATGTAGTTTTTTCCCATATACTCTTCAGCTTTTTTTCGTCATCCTTGTAAATGTTGATCTTGCTTCATTTCGATGTCTGCATGTCTAATGTTGAACTAAAGATCTCACGTACTCTAGCAAAGTTGTTACTAGTAGGTCTTTCCCTGCTACAGTTGATGCATTCAATAATTCAACGATGTTGGAAGTCAATACAAAGTATTTTTTGGTCTGACAGTGGAGTCGTGTCCATTTCTCGTAGCCGATGATGGACAAGCAAGCTCAAATTTTCTGAAATGAATTTGTTGTTCCAAGATTTCTTTTAGGGTGCTGAATGTGCAGTCCATTGAAATCAGTATTCTTGTTTTCTCAAAGTTGGTATACTCTCTATTTTCTTCCCATTGTTCATTGTGGCATACCACAACTGAGATTTTCTCCATGCAACTGTGGAATTCAATGAAAAGTTAGCTAAGTGAAACATATAAGAAACATAAATGAAATATGTATGAAACAACAAAGAAACAACAAACATGTTTGAAACAACAAAAAAAATAAAGAAACCAACGCAAAAAATCAGCGGAAAAGGATATTTTTGTCAAAAATCAGCAGAAAATGAGTATTGTGCAGGGATTGAGTATGGAAAATGGGGTATTCATGTCCTTTTCTCTAGTATTTATATCCCCTCTCCATCCAGAGGCGGTCCTCCCTTGAGGCAAATGAGAATTCTACATGAGGTGACCCATCCTTAGGTATATATATATATATATATATATTTTTGAAAACACACAAATCAATAGTTGGCAAAACACAAAACTTAAACTTGTAGTGGGCCCAATCCATCCCCATAAAGCATAGATATATAGAACAATAATAATAAAAAAAGTAAACATAAATTTTGGACTTGGCATGGTTTCTCTATATTTTCAAAGGGTCTCAATTTTCGTTATATAGTCATTCTCTACACAAATATATTTATTTTTTTCTCCGATAAAGTTTTCAAAGTTTGCACTTTTTAGCATTTATTAATCACAATTTATTCGTGTTTCATTAGATAAATTTGTTTCTATCAGAACTAATTTGCATGTGTAATTTTGTATTTATAATATCTGTTTCTTGAATTTTTCTTTATGTGCGTGTATATTTCTTTGTTGCCTTATCGACTTCATATTTTATTTTTTTATTGGCTTCTACGATTTTTTGTTGCCTTGTCGGTTTATATATGATTTTTTACAAGTTAATAAAAAAGTTGTATGTCGAACCACTATAATCGAGCGCCAAATTTATGTGTCGCCTCGAGCTATAAAAACTATAGGACCGGGCCGGCTCCATTCACATCCCCATTTAGATAAACTGGGGATTTTTTATCTCCATCCTCATTCCCCGAATATATATATATACATATATATATTGTATCTCTCTATTATTATATTAATTTTATTTAAAATATTTTATTCTATTAATTTTAAAAACTAAACTCTTAAATATTTATAGTTTTGATAGTTCTCGTAATTTCTTTTATGCATTGATAGTTCTCATAATTTCTTTTATTAAAAAATATAAAATGGGACCCCAGTTACCCGCAGGAACCCCATTTCCCGAATGGGGGAAAATTCACATCCTAAATACCAAAAGTGGGGAATGGTATTTGGGATGGGATTCGGGGACGAGGATGGTATGTCCAATATCAGTCCCGTCCCCATACCCACCAATTTTCATCCCTAGATAAAACCTTAATAGACTAAATTCCCAAATAATCCAAGTTACATCGTAAAAAAATTATTTTCCCATTTTCATACCACAGACCCGAGAGCATCTACCTCTGTTGACAAAAAATCCCCGTAGGGATCCAATGATCCTTGGCCCATTGGTTAATTTGAGGTAGCTCTTGGCCTCTCTTTGAAAGGTCACGGGTTCGAGCCAACGGGGAACAATGGTGAAACAATTAATATTAAGGGGCTTCAAGCGGCAGTGTGGGAGGCTAGAACTCAGTGAGAACCTGGGTTGAATAGAGGGAGTCAGCATTGAGCAATCACTTTGAGGACGACTCATTGTGCTCAGTAGTTGAAGATATTTGGGACCTGGGAGTCATTGTGCATTATCATGACATTGAGCCATCACTTGGAGACCACTCATTGTGCGCGATAGTTGAGGATATTAGTGGTCGGTCAAGAATTGCTCACCGTCTAATAAAATCCAGCTCTGATGCGTGAATGAACTGAGACCTACAAAACCACCGTTAGAAGGAGGGCCGGAAGGATTTTCCGGCATACCCACTCCGACGCTCAAGTCAGGATTACTCTAGAGAGAGAAAATATATGAATGGAACATAATATAAAATGTGTATATTGAAATTCTAACATGAGGCACACCTTTTTGTGGACTATTTATAGGTTGATAATCAGAGTTTCGTGCTTATCAAGACAAGTTAAAACCCTATCTTAAATCTTTCGGCCTAGGTTAATTACTAATTTTCGGCTGCGCACCTCCCAGGCCCAACAGCTCGGGAAGCCCTTAAGTTTATCCATTAATTGAGGCCCAACCCACCGAGGTCATTTAACATTTAGGCCTGCCTTTGAGATCGGGATGGTCCTTACACGTCTACCCATCCCTTTTTACTTAAAGGTGCGTGGCCCATCAAATATTCTTTAATGCTGCAATCCTTTACAAAGTTGGGCTTCTTCTATTAATCCAAAGGGCTTATGACAGAAATACCCACCCTTTTAAGTCAATGTCAGTCTTTTACGCTTCACGATGCAATTTTACCTAAATTTACGCTTCCCGGTGTAATTTTACCTAAATTTACGCTCCCCGCCTCTTTTTTTACACAACAATACGCTCCAGCAAAAATTCCCGAAAAATTTTACGTTTTGTTTCAACATTGTTTCAAACATGTTTCAAACATGTTTCTGTGTTTCAACATTGTTTCAAACATATTTCTAACATGTTTCAAACATGTTTCTGTGTTTCAACATTGTTTCTAACATATTTTTTTAATAAAAATAGGTAAAAAATTGTATTTATACATCGAAAACTTCATTGAAACAACAAAAAAATATCAGAACAACATTAAAAATGGTATGGAAACAACCCAGAAACAACGTAAAAAATATTTAAAACACAACATGAATAAAAAGAGCTTAAAAATAGGTAAAAATTGTATTTACACATTGAATACTAAATGAAAACAACAAAAACAATTATTAGAACAACATTAAAAATATTATAAAACAACACCGAAAGAATAGAAACAATGTACAAAATAATGTATGAATAAAAAACATCATAAAAAATAGGTTAAAGTTATTTTGAAATATCGAAACAACACAGAAACAACATAGAAACAATAAAGAAACAACTTTAAACAACCTCGAAACAACTTATATAACATATAAAACAATGCATGAACAAAAAAAACGAAAAAAAATAAAAATAATCAAAAAATAGCAAGGAGCGTAAAAAAAAAAAATTAGGTACAAAAGTAAAAAAATAGGCAGAAGAGTAATTGGAGCGTATTGTGTGGTAATGATATAAAAATCAGCGTATTCTGTGTAATTTCCCCAAATCCAAATCTATCCCTCGAGCCCACTTTAATCAAGTCGATCCAAATACGGCCCTATTAATTAAGGACCTAAAAGCCATTGTGTATTATCACAGTTTATATGGGGACAGTTTCTGATGACTGGAGTTGTTTCCCGATGACTACTAATGAAGGAATATGAAAGCTCGGTATTAAAAAAAAAAAAAACCCTGGGCGGGGATATCAACCTACTTTCACCGCTAGGCGCTAGCTCGAAAATAACCACTAAACACATAGATTAGTGCACAATATACTAATTAATTCTGATAAAGTTTTCGAATTTATACGAACTGACGGAGTGGTACATTTGTTTCAATTCCTTAATAATTTGCTCTATACCCAATGTTCTGAGACTTGAATAAAAAAATTAACGAATCTCAAGGCTACTAATTGGCTGTTATTTTACAGTAGTAGTTTTGGTTTATTAAGATTTTCTCACATGGCAAGCTTTGGGTGTTTCAAATACGACAATGATGTTAAATCTCCATTTTTTTTACAAGAAAACAATTTTATTAATTAATTTAAACTAACAATAAATCGGTAAAAGACATAAACAAATTTGTTGAAAACCATAAAAGATATACTATGAAAAGATTCATCACATCTAGTTTAATAACAAAAATCGGCTTAAAGCCTACAATTTTGAAAATTTTATAGTGTCTTGAATACATATGATTCCTGATCTGCAACCTGTTGAAGACCATAATATGATTTGTTATCTTCATCGGATCAAAAACTTGCCGGTATGAATTTGCACAAGAAAAAAACCATACTAAGACAGTGATATACCAAACGCCACACTAGACGGCGAAATCACAAACAAGAAAACAAACAAATAATTCAGATCTATGTGAGAAACCACTTTAGAAAATAATTTAATAAAATAGATGTAGATGGGGTGATTTTAGGCCAAAAATGGTCAAAAATCACCCCTAGCAATGAAGAACAATAAGAGAAGATTCATCACATCTAGTTTAATAACAAAAATCGGCTTAAAGCCTACAATTTTGAAAATTGTATAGTGTCTCGAATACATATGATTCCTGATCTGCAACCTGTTGAAGACCATAATATGATTTGTTATCTTCTTCGGATCAAAAACTTGCCGGTATGAATTTGCACAAGAAAAATACCATACTAAGACAAAGGATATACCAAACGCCACACTAGACTAATCACAAACAAGAAAACAAACAAATAATTCAGATCTATGTGAGAAACCACTTATTTAGAAAATAATTTAATAAAATAGATGTAGATGGGGTGATTTTAGGCCAAAAATGGTCAAAAATCACCCAGGCAATGAAGAACAATAAGAGAAGCAAGAGATGAAGGGTTAGAGAGAAAAAGAGTAAAAAAAAAATAATTATTTTATACTAACTTTTAATTAATCTTAATTCTTATTTATTGCCTCTATCTTACGTTTTCTTAAATTAACATGACTATTTTATCCGAGTCGTGTACTTTTTGCCTTTTTGTAAAGATATGGAGCCCCCCCCCCCCGCCAAAAAAAAAAAAAAATGGAATTACTAATTTAATTAAAATAATATTAATTTTATTGTATTTAATTTAGTTTATTATAAATAGTGACAAATGAGACCAACATATTTTCAATTGAGTAAGTCTCTTGTGAGACCGTCTTTCGTATAGCTGTGTAGGGCCAAGAGGGTCACTGGGCCCCTCTCAAATTTTGAAAAAAAGTAGGGGTATTTTGGTCATTTCACATTTTAATCTTAAATTAAATAAAACATAGAAATATGGAAAACAAACTTCAATTATATTGTATCCCTCTTTCCTATTTTGATTTGTGAATCTTGAAAAATATGAGTTTGAGACATTTTTTCCCTTTTTCTTAAAATTTTGTACATTTTTCAAGCTTCGCCATAAAATTTAACTTGGATTTTGCATTATTCTCTTGTGTCTCTATTTGTTATTTATTTATTTTTTAATATTAAGATGTGATTGGATTAATACAATGAGTTAATCAGAACTTATACTTATTTTAAATTTGATATATTATTTTTCATTTGTATATGTGGTAATGGACAAATTGTCCACGTATGTTTTGTAAAAATGATAAAATAGTCATAATTTTCGAAAATATTTTTTAGCCATTTTGACACTGTTATACCCTTATTGTGTTCTTTGATAAGGTACTTGATTATATTTAAAAAAATTGATGTGGTACGGTTCCAAAAAATAATGATGCAGTACATTTTTCGATACCGAGTCATGGACCGGTCCATAGAAATGAAAAAAAAATACAAGATGGAAATTTGGACTAAAAAATGACTGAAAAAATATTATTATATTATGGAAAAGTGACCAAAACTCCAACGAGACCTTTTTTATATTAATATGGCAAAAACTCATATAGGACCGTCTTACGGGTTTCAATTCATAAGACGGATCCTATTTGACCATGCGAATCAGCGGATCCTCTGACCAGTCCGCGGTCAACAAAAGAGCTCTGCCTTTTTTTTTTTTCCCCTGTTTTTCTTCCTCAGTTAAAGTAACAGTTTTATGAGAAAAAATATCGGTTATTTTAGATAAAGTATCATATTTTTTAATATAGCCACAAATTATGATTACATTACATTGAAGGACAAATTAATATATCAGAGTTAAAGTAACACCTTTATAAGTAAAAATATATATTTTTTGAGACAAAATATCATGTTTAAGAGTAAAAATATATGTTTTTTAAATAAAGTATTATATTTTTTAATAATAAATACAAAGAAAGATGAATAATAAATATGATAGAGTTAAAGTAATACTCTTATAAGTAAAAATATTTGTTTTTTGAGATAAATTGTGACATATTTTTTAATATAGTCACAAATTATGAATATATTACAACACACACACACACATATATATATATATATATATATATATATATATATATATATATAACAGAGTTTCTATTTTTCTTCCTCAGTTAAAGTAATAGTTTTATGAGAAAAAAGTATCGGTAATTTTAGATAAAGTATCATATTTTTTAATATAGCCATAGATTATGATTACATTACATTGAAGGATAAATAAATATATCAGAGTTAAAGTAACATCTTTATGAGTAAAAATATATATTTTTTGAGACAAAATATCATGTTTTAAGAGTAAAAATATCTATTTTTTAAATAAAGTATTATATTTTTTAATAATAAATACAAAGAAAGATGAATAATAAATATGATGAGTTAAAGTAATACTTTTTTAAGTAAAAGTATTTGTTTTTTGAGATAAAGTGACATATTTTTTAATATAGTCATAGATTATGAATATATTACATATATATATATATATATATATATATATATATATATATATATATATATAACAGAGTTAAAGTAATACTTTTATACGTTAAAGTATCTATTTTTTGAGATAAAGTATCATGTTTTTTTAATATAGTCACAAATTAGAAATGAAGGAAAGAAAGAAAAATAAATGATAAATATGATATAGTTAAAGTAACACTATTATAAGTAAAAGTATCCGTTTGTTGTGATAAAGTATCAGATTACTTAATACAGTCACAAACTATGAACAAAAAAAGAGGAAACATAAAAAATAAATATGATGTAGTTAAAGTAATACTTTTATAAGTATTCATTTATTGGGGTAATGTATCATGTTTTTTTAATAGACTTGAGTTCGATTATTAGCCTTTACATTTATAGGCATTTTTAAATTTTTTAATTACCGTACATATTTATAATTGGGTTTATATACACTCGTTATACTAAAATTGCACAATAAGTACTAGTGGTGTAGTGGTAGAACACCACCTTGTGTTTCCATAGGCTCGTAGGTTTGATCCCCCACAAGCGTTGAAGCATTTTTTTTTTAAATAACGGATGGGGGTCAGGCGGGTGGGGGGACGGGTCGCGGTAGATCCGTCTTACGGATCCTATCCGTAAGATGGTCTCTATAAGAGACCGCTCTATTAATATTAGTTGGGGCCCCTACCCGAAATTCCCGATTTCGTCACCGGTCTTACGATTTGGATTGTGAGAGGATCACTAGATACAACCAATTCCTCCTCTCTCTCTCTCTCTCTCTCATTCATACTTTAATTTATGCTTTCAAGTTTCAACCAATAACGGATAAAGAGTATGAAGATGTAAGTGACAACACTAATTTTATTCTTCATCATTAGAGCAAATTCCATCTTACATTCCAACAACTTCAATAAGTATGAAAAGTAACGTGGAAAGTTATTTGAATTAGATGAGACGCACGAGTTCTCGCGACCACTAACTTCTTGGAGGCCAAGAACAAATTCCAGCCTTGCAAAACTAATACAGTCAATTAGAATCCAAATTAGGAGCCTTTATCTCTGAGAAAAAATATTACAGTTTTAATTAAAAGTACGGTTATACTTTATTGTTCAATATTTATTATTTTCTAGTTCAACATATAATACTTTTTACAAAAATGTCTAATATTTTTTTTTACTTAAAGTGTAATATTTTTTAGTCCAACATATAGTACTTTTCAATTCAAATGATAATATTTTTTTGTACAATGTGTAATACTTCATTTAAATATGTAACATTTTTCACTTAAAATTATACACTTTTTAGTTTAATATTTAATACTTTTTAGTTCAACATTTAATACTTTTCAATTAAACATGTACTATTATATCACTGCTAATATTTCGAAAATACCACCGCTCTTAAAATATTACAAAAATATCACCGAGTTTGGGTATGGATCCATCTCACGGATCTAAATACATGAGATGGTCTTATATGAGTTTTTGCCAATAAAAGGTCTTGTAGACAAATTAAATTTGCACCAACCAAATGGTGAGACATGTGAATTTCTATATTAAATATCAATTGTATATCTTCTATTTATACTTGGAAAATTAATTAAATTTAATTACTAAATTAAATAGTTAATTTATTGATATTTTAATATATATTTTATTAATTAATGATATTGCCATATGTCATCATTATCTTTTTTTGATGATTATCATGTTTGTGATTATAAAGATAATGTTAAATATTGAAGGACCAATCAAATCAAAGCATTCACCATATGAGTTATCCAAAAAAAACCCTCCTACAAGTATAAATAGGGGTCATCCCAAAGGAATTATAAATTACAATTTGGTAGAGAAGAAGTCCAAGCAAATAAGGCGGTGGCGAAATCCTCTATACTCAAGAAGTCAAGTTCAAGGAGATCCACGGAGTTCCAAGGGACATTCAAAGCGTTCATCGCGGATTCTGCTCAAATCATAGCGTTTGATTCGGGAATAAGCTGTCAAGCCCTCGAGCTAACATTATCAAATATCATGTTCATCTTGGAGGAAGATAAAAAGACAGCTTCTACCAACAAGTTCTCATATCCAAATAAAATATTTTCAAATATATCACGCTTGACCCGAATTAAAGGTTCGCTCAAGCCCTTGAATTAACGTTATTCAAATTCAAGTTCAGGTTCGGAGAAGATCATGCTGAAGAGTTCATCTCCAAATTCGCAAATTCCCGATATTATATTTTTGAAGAAAAGACTCAAAGGCCTAGAGATTGTAATATTTTAATATTTTGATTCATATATATTTTTATTTGTATAATATATATCTTGTTTGTTAATTTGCAGAAAATAAAAATTTGTATTACAAATTTTTGGTATGCCCAGTGGGACAATCTCTACCTCTCATCTCTTTTCTTCAAATAAAGTTCAAATATCAACTAAGATGGCCAACCATTCTAAGTCCACACATGTGGACCTTTCAATGCCAAACTACGAAACCACTGCTCCAATATATAAGTATAAGGGGCAAGGAAAGATGACGAGTCATCGAACCTGAATTTACTTCTCCAACAAACGAAGGGTCATGGAAACAAGGTGGCAAATATGGAGCTGCAAATAAAGAATCGTTGGGCCCGCTCGACATGCACGCACATTCTACAAGCTCAAGCTTTGAAACTGTAGCAGCCATGGTGGTCCAAGCTACTTCACTCAAGAGAAACTTGCAAGTTTGATGAGGGCTGTAGAGGGACTCACAAAACATATTCAAGTGCGAGACTCCCAAATCATGAAGTTGATAGACAAAGTAGACCAAGTTGATTGAAATTGTGTTATGGACAAACAAGTCGAAGCTCAAGATGATGCTGAAATATCCACAAAATAGAAAACATATGAAAATGAGAAGTCTCCAACCGAGGAGTTGCAAATCTCATGTGATGGGTTGATTACAGTCGACCAACTCAAGAACTTCATTATGGGGACTATTAAAGACAAGTTTGATGGAATATCCAAGTCATCCCTAAATTTCGCCAAGCTGTATACACAAAGAATTGACAACTTGAAGATGTCTACTGGTTATCAACCCCCGAAGTTTCAAAAAGCAACATGTGGCTCACTTCATTGAAGTGTGCAATGAAGCTGAGACTTATGGAGATTAATGAAGCAATTAATCCGATCTTTGAAGGGATATAGGTTTTATTGGTACACCGACTTAGGGGCAAATTCAATTGACAGTTGGGAGAAATTAGAACAAGAGTTTCTCAATTGTTTCTATAGCACACGAGGATTTGTTTGCATGACTGAACTTACAAATTCACGCCAATGGAGGGAATAATCTGTCATTGGCTACATAAATCATTGGATGGACTTAAGCCTCAACTTCAAAGTTCAATTGTCGTAAGCTTCAAAGAATTGAAATTTGCATCCAAAAATGCGTTGGAGCCTATGCTACATACTTTAAGAAATAAAGCCAAAAACTATTGAAGAATTAGCAACTCGAGCACATGTATTTTAGATAAATTTGAACTTTGACCAACAAGAAAGTCTAAGTGATGTCAGGGATGATGACAATGATGAAGAAGAAGTGGATCCATCTTCAAATTCTCAATGCGCCTAGATGTGAGCATAAACCATCTAAAATTGTCAAAATAAAATATCCCCAAATGCTCTTTGATAAGAGCCTAAACTATCAATAACACTCCTTGGCATGAGCATAAAAGGTCTATATCTCAAGTTTAATTGAAGACTCCTTGATACGAGTATAAACTATCAATATGTCTTAAATTCAAATGATTACTCCTTGATACGTGTATAAACTCAATAATATATCTCGAAATTTAAATGAAGATTCCTTGATACAAATATAAACTATCAATATATCTCAAATTTAGATATACTCATCGATACGAGTATAAACTATCAGTATATGTCCAATTCAAATGAAGACTCCTTGATACGAGTATAAACTATCAATATATATCAAATTCAAACGAAGACTCCTTGATACGAGTATAAACTATCACCATATCTTAAATTTAATGAAGACTCCTTGATACATTATAAACTATCAAAGATATCTCAAATTTAAGTGAAGACTCCTTGATACAAGTTTAAACTATCAACAAATTTCAAATTGAAATTGAAGACTCCTTGACAAGAGTATAAACTATCAACATATGTCAAATTCAAAGAAAGACTCAATGATACGAGTATAAATTATTAAATTCTCAAATCAAGTAGATCTCCTGGCCCATATGAGTATAACCTGTGTAAGGTGTCACGCCCCAATTTCGTAATACAAGAAATTAGGATAACTTTTGATGGGGTACAACCCCATGTATTGAAAAAAACTTAGGCTAAATAAGAAGTATTACCCAAAGTACAAGAAACTAAAATCGTAAATACAACGAAAGTCTATAAAATCATAAAATAAAAATTAAATTTCAAGTAACCAATATTTACAAAATCACATAGTTACATTGTCCAAACGCTGACAAATAAGTCTGTCAAATGGAAACTGCTAGGTTAGGTAAATCCTGATCTGGAAGCCTGATGCCAGTCTCATTGATCTCAAAATATTTTGGCTTTGAAAAGTTTATAAAACCAGGGGTGAGCTAAACGAGCTCAGTGGATTGGGGTAGAGGAATGTAATATTTGTTTAATTAAAAATGGACATATTTCTTTTTGCTTGAAAAAAATACTTAACGTGCCAAGATATATTCATGTATACATGATAATGATATGCATAAAGATTTATTTATCACAATGATCAAGAACATATTGCAATTCAATAACGACATAATATTTTTTTATGCTAGCAAAGGTGATGCAAGACACATTGCACAACAAGCTTAGTCAAGTACAATAAAAGTTTTATTTTTCAAGAACACAATAGATATCCCAATGTTTAAAATAAATAATGATATCTCGTTTTAAAAATAAATTTGTTTTAATATAAATAATTAATCAATTAGTTCGTCACCAAATAAGAAACGTAGGATCGGTGTTGATCGGACACTCACCCCCTCTCCTGTTCTCCTTATTGTTTCCAACTATATTTGGTCGTCCGCCCTGTCACTTTATCCTCTCCTTATAGGCTCAACATCTCGTTGGCCTGGGCTTTGCCCATAAATCGTCATATTCATGAATATATCGTTTTACGATCCAATTTTATTGCCGTCTCACGGACCCAAAATGGGATTAGGCATATGGGAAGTAAAACAAGGACCACAGACAGCCTGTTCGACCCATTGTCTAACCCACTCACACCTCAATAGACTCAAACAGTCAATATTTTTGTCAAAATGACATTTATTTGCCCAAAAGCCAAGTTACGCAGTTATTAGAGTTATAATGCAAACATATATATAATTTGAAACAATGAATGATTTAATTCATTTTTTCTTTCATAACGAAATTATCTTGAAAGATGCAAATCCTATAATCATAGAACAATCTTATATTGTGAACTTCATGAAAATAATGTATATCGTGAAATGATGGAATTTCTTAATGTCGTGAAATTTATAAAATCACAAGCAAACTTAATTTTGTGTAGGAAAATGATAATTTGCCCACCTTTAACTCAAAGATTCCCTTAATGGTGTGCAATGTAATGTTGCATGATGTAAGTCCTAGTTGGCCGGCTCGATCTCGTCTCCTTGTTATCTTGGATGTGTTACTGAAAGTTAGTTAATTGTCTTTTCCCCCTAATATTAGGTATAAGATAACATGTAAAATATTGGGTAAAAATTCTCATTTCGAAATCAACAACTCTAATCACTATATTAAATTCCAGAAAAGACTCACATCTTAAGTTTAACCCTTCCATTCAATTCCTAATTTTGAACGTCCCCATTTTTTTTATACGACCCATCTCACTAAATTAAAGGATACATCTCAAAGTTATAAAGATAAGAAAATGTTACTATTTTCTTATAATTATATCATACTATATTCTCATTTTAATTTCACATGTATTTATTCAAATTCTTATTTATCCTAATCTTCTCTACCGCCAAAACTGAAACCTCTCATTTCGATTTATATAAAACCATTTCCATGGTAATTATTATTATACAATTAGGTTTCTTACTATATCAAAGGCTACAAAATCTAATTTCTCATCACAAGGTCTAAAGTAAACCTGATTGATATCTTTCAAAAAGATAAATTTCTAATCAACTAAACCGATTAAGTAAATATCCGAAATTGACTTCCTTGAAGGCCATGAACCTTAGAATTTTCCATTTTCCCAATTTACATATGAACTTCTACGGATTTGGTTGCTTAATTAATTCATTGAACAAAAATAGGGTTCCTTACACCTAGTAATAAAACTATGCACCAGAGATTTATGCCTACTGCACTTTTTATTTTTTAATCCCATACTCATTATGTATTATATCACAAAACAAAGATAAAAACTTACCTGCACAAAGTTGTCTCGTTGAAAGTCTATTTCCCGAAAACTTTAGCCCACGAACCGTAGGGACTCGTGGTTTTTTATGTTAGTAATATATATCCGAATGTCTTACTTTAATAGAAGGAGGTGGTGGTGTGTCTAGATTCATACACGTAGATGCACTAATTCTTTACATTTAAGTTTAAGAAAGCTATCCATTATAATATATGTATATGTGTATATATATATGCATTAGTTCTTGCCTTATATTAGCAAGTTATACAAATTAGTTATATACAAAGACTCACAATTAAAATTAAGACTTAAACTACCCACATACATGTATTTTGAATCTGTTTTTTTTACACACATATATGTAAGATATATATATATATATAAATATATAGGCAAGGCATATATACATGATTTGTTGATACTTAATTATGTAATTTCCACTTTCCTTCCTAATTATTCCAATATTTCTCTACCGCAAATCCTTTAATTACTAAGTGGCTATTATCCAATTATTCTCAATAATTCCAAGTCAACCAACCTTACTTACTTCTAAATCCATCCAAACATAACCGAACAAAATAATTTAAATACTCAACCATTGGAAATAATATGCTACAGATGAGCATCACTAAATTAATTATCGTCCAATTAATAAATAATGCTACAATTTAATCCTAAAATTACATATCATAAAATCCCAACTTCAAATAATTCTCGTAAGGACAATCCCATTATTTCTTAATGTGGCGTATTTTTCCAACCTAATTAACATAAATAAATCACAACTAATCTACTTGTAATCTTAAATTGTCCAAATATATTAGAATCCACCCAATCAAATACTAGCAAATTAATTTGAGTAAGAAACTAGATGCGCTAAACTAAATCGAATTTGTTAAGTACTACAACGAGAAACTCAAAATTTAAAATATTGCACAAAAATAATAAAGACGCAAAATAAAATTCAAAAAATACCAAAATATTATTTATAATAATATTACACAGTTATCCGAAAGTGGGGTGTTACATTCTCCCCTCCTTAAAAAAAATTTTTGCCTCCAAATTCCTTCACGAAATGTTTATGGATAATTCTTAAAGCTTAAAATTTGATGGTAAATTTGTATATCCCAGTCAGTCCACCTGGTTAACTAGTCAATAAATTACCCAAATGCCCATTTGTATACAAAAGATCCAAACTAAAGACTTTCGAGCAACAATAGTTTAATCTCGTCAAATAAATCATAAAATCCTATATACATCAAGAAGTTCTATTATACTCTACTAGAACATACATAAAAAGTGTTTTGTTGGTTATGAGATCAAATATCCTACTATTACTCAACTTCATACTCAACCATTCATTCTTACAGTGATAATCTTCATCGTAAGGAAAAACCCCCACTTTACCAATAATCAACTAATTACTAGTTCAGAATCAATCTGTAATCGTTAAAGTATCAAAACTTTATTGTAAAGTACTTTATTGTTATCGATATTTCTTTAGCACCTTAAAAATAAGTTCTCTATCAACTTCTATTAAGTCGAGACGAGTAAACCCTTAAATCCTTATAACAAAATTTAGAATTCATAGCTTAGCCTCTAGAGATATAAGGAGTTAAAATAACTAGCAATGATTTTTTAGAATAACTAGCAATGATTTCTACTACTAGTTGTCTAAGCACACACAATCTTAAAATTATCATGCATCAGTCATCTAATGTATAATATGAACTCAAGTATCGGTAGTAAAACTAGGCACGATAATCAAACAAAATATAACCAAAGTAATAATTATGCATAAGAGGGATTCTTATGCCTCATTATATTATTTATTCATCATTTCTATAGTCATTCATATACAATCCAAAATGCCATTCATGTGTCACTATTATACCGAAAATAAGTACTGTTTATCCAGATTAGTGTCTATTTATATCGTCATAATACATTTACGCATTCACTGTGCATATACTACCTAATTGATTACACATACAAAATTTCGAAGTCATATTCTATTAAGAACCTAATCAATTATCTCATCTCGATGTGCTTCATCATTCACCTCATTTATTTTCTTTCTTTTTGCGTTATTTATTCTATGAGACCCTTTCAGCAGGTTTGTTGATTATTGTTTCTTCGTGCCATTATATGACAATCTCTCACCTGATGCTGATCTTGGCCACATCTAAGACATTTTCCTAATTTTTTCCAACATTGCGATAGTTCATGTCCTTTCTTGTTACAATAAGAACATAGCTTCATTGTACCTCGATTTCTTTCCTTTTTCAACATCATCGATCATTTCATGATTTATCTTCTGAAATTTCTTTCCACGCTCTGGGGGGTGGCAAATCGTGTTATCGTGTCGTTCATGTTACACTATCGTGTTTTTGTGTTATCTATTTTATTTGATCTTTAATATAACAATAATTGTAATTTTATATTAATTTTCAATTTCGTGTTCCTATCGTGTTATCGTGGTCGCGCTTTATCGTGCCTTTTGTCTCTCAGTTTCGTGTTTGTAATCGTGTTTGTAATCGTGGTTCGTGGTCGCACTATCATGTCGCGGTCACCGATTGACACCCCTACGCTCGCTGCTTGGTTGGACGATAATGGTTTGAATTTATCAATCGCCTTGTTCTCACGCTTTGATGTTCATTATGGTTTTGATCGAAAGTACCGCGGAGGTGCCTCGATCGAATGACAAAAGGATCGCATGATTTCTTCTCATGGTGTAGAAGCGTTTGCAGATATCAACTTATTTCAAGAAAGACAACTATATGCTCGCTTTGTTGTTGGTTTAAGAATCTTCTTCTTTGTTGGAGACTTTGCATCAACTAACGGGCGTTGCCGATACAAAATAGAGTTCTCATGGTTTAATTCCTCTATGAGGGTTTCCAAATTGAAAATACGATCTAACTTATTTGTATTTCCTTACTCGAATTGGTGTCCAGCCTAGAATTCCATGGAAACTTTCCACTTCCCCGCAAACATTCCTCGACACACACAATACCTTAGTTAATATACCACTTAAATAATTAATAAAGTATAATATACACATATTTACTATATCAAGGCTAATATCCAATGCTACTTCAAATCAAAACCCAAACGTAGACAACTTTCCAACATCGATGACCAATTAACCAATTTAACATTTAAGAAAACTCATCCACTACTTAAGTATATTTCAACTAATCATTGGTCCCTTTTAAGACTCGGACTGGACACGCCAAGCCAACAATTATAGTACTAATAATGATAAAAAGGAATACCACTTTCGACAAGAAAGAAAGGTGATATGCTCTTTAATTAAGGTTATGCACAAGAAAAGAGTGAAAAATTAATATCTCAAATAACAAGTTACAACAAAGGTTCAAAACAACAAATCACTCAAGGATGAGACGAAATACAAAGTGCGATTAGGCAAAAGTTAGATGCAAATTCAATGAAAAGAACGAATGCGGATAAGATGACAAGCCCCAGAAATCAACAAAAGACTTAAAATCAACACGGATTACTTCAAGAGTAGATGTGCTTAAAAGAGCATAACATTCCGAAAATAAACATCAAGCAAGAGCGAAGCGACCGACAAATTCAAAATCAAATACCAAACCAATAGTGAGGGGACATGAAGTTCATAACTCACCTCAAATTCAAGAAAACTACAATCAAGAATGTGTAGAGGTGATTACATGATAAATTGGTACCAATAATGAAAAATTGACACAAATTAGTGAAAAGTGCTCGATGAGGGATGAAGATGTTGCTCCAACAAGCAATATCTCCCAAATGTGTGGAAAGCCAATTGAGATATCACCAATACAATAGATAATGTCACTCTTGAGAGAATTCATAATATTCTTCATAAGATAGATATTCTCGTGCCTAGAAGAAAGTTAAATCGCTACTCACTTGATGAGATTAATAAATGTAGCCACTAAACCCATTGAGTGACTTGAAAACAACGGATGCAGAGCAAACTATATCTAAAAAAAAAAAAATTAGAGGAATAAAGTGACATGAGATAAATGAGGAAAAATCCAAAAGATACAAGTATATAAAATCATCGTAAAATATCAATTAGCCAAAAGAAAGTAACAAAACAAGTTATGATATGAAGAAGCGTCAATGCTTCAACTTAAATAGTTCTTTTGAATGAACGCCAAACACGAACATGTAGAACAAACAAACTTTGAATGGAAATGAAAGTTTGCAAAGCAATTTAATAAAGTTCACTTGGCTCTAAAGTATATATAGTTTGTCTTACGAGCTTGCAATGACACTATAACCTTGATTTCTCGCACAAGTTTCTAATGATCTCCAAACAAATGGTATGATGTTACACTCTTAAATACGAACTAACGATCAATGTGAGTGGTAATATTAAGATAAAATATGTAAAACCGTATGTTCTTTAGTATATAAGATGAGTTTTTTCATGCTTAATAATCCCAAAGATACTCATACTAACAAATCAAACACCATGATTGCAATTACCTACTCCATAGTCAACGACAATATAATTTACTAAGTTCATCACTTAAACACAATTCTTAAGGTCATGAACCGTGGTAACCCAATTACAAACCAAAGATCATATATGTCGTCACTGTGTAGATCCATTTACACCCAAGCTCAAACTACAAATCGTCATGCCCCATTTCAGAATACAAGAAATTAGATAACTTTCTATGGGTACAACCCCATGTATTAAAAAAAAATTTAGGCTCGACAAGAAGTATTATCCAAAGTACAAGCAAATAAAAACCATAAATACAAACTAAGTCTACAAATAATAATATTAAAATAGAATTTCACGTAACTATATTTTCAAAATAATATAGTTACATTGTCCAAACGCTACAAATAAAAACACAAATAGAAATCAAGCTAGTTGGGTCAATCATAACCAGGAAGCTCGATGCGCCGCCTCATCGATCGCAAAATATTTTGTCTCTCTCGAAAATTTATAAAACCATGGGTTGAGCTAAACGAGCCAGTGGTCAGTGTAGTAATGCAAAATTTGTTTAATTAATAATGGACATATTTCTTTTGGCTTGAAAAAATACTTAAGACGCCAAGAGATATTCATGTATGCATGATAATGGTGCTCATAAGATTTATTTATCACAATGATCAAGAACATATTGCAATGCAATAACGACATATTATTTTTTTATGCTAGCATGATGCAAAGACACATCGCACAAATGATTAGTCAAGTACAAGAAAAGTTTAATTTTTCAAGAACACAATATCCCAATTTTTAAAATAAATAGTGGATTTCTCGTTTTAAAATAAAATTGTTTTCATATAAATAATTAATTAATTAGTTCGTCAACCTCAAGTAAGAAACATATGATCAAAAGATTGATCGACAATCGACCGCCCATTCTCCTTATCGCTTTCCAACTATATTTGTCAAGCCCTATCACCTTATCCCTCCCTAGAGGCTCAACGCCTCTTTGGACTAGACTTTGTAGTCCCAAGGTGTGAAGTTAGGTTTAGAAAGGGGGGTTTGAATAAATCTTACCAAATTTTTCGAGTTAATCCTTTTAAAATAATTCAACAGAGTTGACTAAACAAATATGTCCTTGATGTACAACTAAGTTTGAAGTCTTTTCCATTAAGTTACCCACTTAATGACTTTCGATAGAGTCATTGATAGTATAATCCCCTCAAGCCAAATACTTAACTCGGTCAGATTGGTTTTTAACAAATGGAAGATTTAACACCCTGTGATTGTTTTAAGTTAGTTTTTAACACTGATTTTTAGACTTGGTTATTAATCGTTGGATAGCAACATGATTCTAACAGCGATATAATGTAAATATGCAGAAAGTAAATTTGCTTAAAAATTAAATGACACAAATATTTTATAGAGGTTCAAGATGGGTAATTCTTCTAATCCTCTCTTCTCCAACTCCCGGGAATACACTATGTAATGCATCGGTTTACAAAGCGGTGAATGGCCTGAGACAGCCATCACACACAATGCTTCTTGCAACCTCCGCTTCTTCGAGGGCAAATGCTTGCTACTTGACTCACTTCTCAAGTTCTTGGATTTGATCACGGCCCTCCAATAAACTTGATAACGGTTCGACTGAACCTTTCTACAATCCTATCTTGGATAGTAGACCCTTTGATTTCTTCAAATGTTTCCTCTTCAATGATTTTAAATTATCTTTCCTTCACAACTTGTGTTGGATCGATTTCTTCGAGTTTCGGGCTTGAGGAATTGCTTGCTTGCTTATGAGAAAATCGCAAGGTTAAATGTCAATATTACTTGCTTATTCGCGGTTCAAAACCTCTTCTCAATAACTTCATCAACCTTTTATAGTGCACATTTGAAATTTTGCCCATTGAAGAGATAAAGCTAATTTCAAATGTCACTTTTGCTCATTGGCTTGTCTTGTTGCGAGGCTTGATGTTGACATTTCCTCGTATTAAATGTCTTCGCAACATTGCAAAAAGCTAACACTAGGTGCATTGTTTCCCACGTTTATTCCTTTTGCATATTTCTCGACTAACACTTTAGACTGATAGCTTTGACATATTACTATATCAGTAACATTTCGACTTTAATCAACTGGATCTAACTCGATTGTCTTGACTAGATCGCCTTTACCCAGGTGACTTCCGAGTCACTTCCACTATCGGATAACTCAATTGTCACTTCAACTTGAGACTTAGCTTATCGAAAGCCGACTTGACCGACATTTACGTACCTGTCCTCACCGACACTCCTTCCAGTCGAGTCCTCGACTTCTTCGCCATACTACCGACACACAATGCATCTTCAATCGAACCTTGATTGACTTCTTGTATTTCTTGGCATAGTGACCGATTCAGCTTTTTCTAGCCCTATCTATTACAATACAAATTACAAGAAAAAAAAAGGGTGCCAACTTCCTAGTTTAAGTTTTACATGTTATCATCAAAATCTACTCAATAAATTTCCTAACAAACTTTGCCTAGAGATCGTCATATTCATAAATATACCATTTTACGACCCAATTCTATCGCTGCCTCCTACTGACCCAAAAATGGGATTAGGCATACGGGTAGTCAAACAAGGACCACAAGAAGCCTATTCGATATATTGTCTAATCCATCCACACATCAATAGACTCAAACAATCAATATTTTTGTCAAAATGGCAAGTTAAACCAGATTCTGAGAGTTATAATGCCAACAAATATGTAATTTGAAATGAATGATTTAATTCATGTTTTTTTAATAAACGAAATTATCTTGAAAGAAACAAAACCTATAATCATAGAACAATCTTATATTGTGAACTTCGTGAAAATAATGTATATCGTGAAGTGATGAAATTTCTTAATATCATGAAATTTATAAAATCACAAGCAAACCTAATTTTGTAGAAAATGATAATTTGCCCACATTTGACTCAAAGATCGCTTTAATGATGCAAAATAATGTTGCATGTGTTAGAAAATAATGATTGGAGTGCACTAAAGTCACCTCGGGTAAATCGCAGATCGAGTTAAGGCGATTGACATTGATCCGTTGGAATGAAGTCAAGGATATTACCGATATAATAATACATCCAA